>JARWLF010000618.1:0-14460 GCA_029853055.1 Scenedesmus sp. KT-U
GCGATAGACCTCACAAACATGCCCTTACTGCTGCATACGGGCTTTCACCCGCTTGCACCAGGTTTAGGTCACTCTGGTTCTGAGCGCCGCGAGGCAATGTTTTCGAGCACTTCGGCCCTTTCAGAAGCACCACATGTCTGTTATGCATGTCCGTGATTGGCCGACGCAGTCTTGAAGCTACTGATTGCGCTTATCACCAGCTGCAACTGTGCTCGAGCCTCGGTTTTGGTCGTGGACGTCTCTCTGTTACCCAGACTCAACTTGTTGCTGCTAAAGAATAAGGAGTTGTTTTACAGTCAGATGGCGGAGGCATGAGCACCGCTTTCCAGAAATTTAGGTCCTTCTTTGTCCCCTCGGAGCAAGCAAAGCCAGCTGAAAAAGCGTCACTCGGCAAAGCACAACAGGGAACAGAGGAAGCACGTGACAGTCAGCCAAACGAACGCCAGTCACAGCGAAGCAAGGTCTGTGTCTGAGCCCCCGGCAGCCGTGCATTCTGACGGAGTGATGTGTGTGTGCTGAAACAACCGATTGTTTGAATCTTCATCATTTACAGACTTCCTCACGCAACAAAATGAACCCGGGAGAGTTCTTCACCGATTATGGCGAAGCCAATAGGTATGGTTGTCTCATAGCAGTCACAGGGTGCATCATATCTCCAATCCAGCTTCAGTATTCGCTGCATGTATCTTGTATAACAGTAGGGGCAGCGTTCAAGCAGCAACATGGCAGCGCATCCAGCCGTGGTTGCTGCTGCTTTCAAGTGCTTGTCGATAGTGTCATCGCACGTGGTCAGGTCGCGACGCCATATAGCCACCTCTATTGACAGCACACATCCAGGTCTCAGCATAGGGTGGCACGCAGCACAGGGTAGCAGCATGTGCAGGGTGTCTGCCCCCATGATGTCAGAACATGGGTTGCTGTCATCAGAGGTGCAGGAACCCCTGGTTGAAGTATCAGTGCATGCAGGCAGTCAGTCAATGTGCAACAGCTTCAAAGGGTGACAGCATGCAGTTTTGTTGTGTACAGTAGTGTAGTGTGCAGCTGCCCAGTCAGCATTTGATATTTGCGCCAGCCTGGCTAGGAACCAGCAGCAGGGGGCCTTGCCTAGTGTGAAACAATCGGCACGAGGCACGGGCGGCTTGTGTCATGTCACGGAGTCATTGTCAGCAGGTTGCAGTTGTTGAACGACGGTGCAAACAAGATTCTTTCCGTGTCTTTGCACAGGTACACCATCAAGGAAGTGATAGGCAAGGGCTCTTATGGAGTGGTTTGCTCAGCCATAGATAACTACACTGGGGAGAAGGTAGCAATCAAGAAGATCAACAATGTGTTTGAGCATGTATCAGATGCCACACGTATCTTGCGAGAGATCAAGCTGCTCCGGTTGCTCAAACATCCAGGTCAGCAGCAACCCTTGCAGGATTCGCCCTGCGGCAGTAGGTTTGTGCATGATGAGCTCCATGACGGCAGTTGTGCACAAGCAGCATGATACTGAGTTCAAGTATGTTTCTCAGCAGCATACTGGTCTAGTCGTGCTTGCCGAGCACTCCTACCCCCAGGAGTTCGCTATGCTAAAAGGCACAAGTATCTGGCCATGTTGGAAGGCAGTATTCAGCTCTGCTCAGCAACCCTTGCCTGCATGCACCATAAAGGTCATCACTGATATCCTGCCAACTCATTCATGATACATGTTGCTTGTTTACCTGCAGACATCGTTGAGATCAAGCACATCATGTTGCCTCCAAGTCCTCGTGACTTCAAGGACATCTATGTCGTGTTTGAGCTCATGGAGACAGACCTGCACCAGGTAACCATCCAATGCCAGCAGTTGATCATTCTCGCTTGCTGTCATAGCAGAGTACGGATAAGAAAACAATCTAGTGGGATGTTTACGGAACAGCATACCAGAGCGGATGCATGTTATTCCATGGAGCATTAGGGCGGGTGTGGTCCCTGCAGGAACAGCATCAGCAGCTAACAGACCGCATACACAAGAGCATGCATGCACAAGAGCATGCATGCACAAGAGCCAGGTGCACAGCATGTTGGCATTGCTACTCTATAGCTCAATACAGTGCATGATCTCTGCTTGCTGAGCTCTCTGTACTGCGCTGTTCCCTACAGGTCATCAAGGCAAATGATGATCTGACGCCAGAGCACCATCAGTTCTTCTTGTATCAGATGCTCAGAGGTCTGAAGTATATCCACTCAGGTGGGCTACTCTGTGGTTGAAGGTTGAGCATGTTGTGTGTCGAATGTGCAGCTGGCCAGTGGGGTCAGCATATGCAGGTTTGGACAGTAGACGAGCGTCAGAGGAGTGAAAGCCAAAACAATTGATGTTTGTTCTGCCCCTGCAGCCAAGGTGTTCCATCGTGATTTGAAACCGAAGAACATTTTGGCAAACAGTGACTGTAAGCTCAAGATCTGTGACTTTGGCTTAGCGCGCCCAGCGTTCAATGACATGCCAACCACAGTGTTCTGGACAGATTATGTGGCCACTAGGTGGTACAGGTGAGCATGACAGGGAGAGATCCAGAGCATGGTTAGCAATCGCTTGATGGCATGCATGAAGCTCAAGTGCAGATGCCTGATGGTGCCCTTAGATGCTTGCTGGGTCGGGCTTGGCACTGTCACAGAGTCCTGCAAGGGAGATCAGTCGTAAGCTGTTAACATGCACTGTTTCTGTGCCCTGCAGAGCTCCAGAGCTGTGTGGCAGCTTCTTTGCAAAGTACAGCCCAGCCATCGACACCTGGAGTGTTGGCTGCATCTTTGCTGAGGTGCTGCTGGGCAAGCCGCTGTTCCCTGGCAGGAATGTCGTGCATCAGTTGGAGCTTATCACAGACTTGTTGGGTACACCAGCACCTGAAGTGATAGCCAAGGTGGGTGTAGAGTGTCTGCGACCCTCTGTGGATCCGATGCAAGTGTGTATGATGACCTGTTTCTGCATCGCCTGGTGCCTGATCCGTCAATGTTGTTCAGACACAGGCACTATTTTTTCACACCTGTTTGGCTGGTTCCTGCAGGTGCGTAACGAGAAGGCTCGCAGGTTCTTGGCCAACATGCGCAAAAAGCCAGGAGTTGATCTAGCAGCATTCTTCCCTCGTGCAGACAGGTCAGTGCTGTGTGTTTTCGGGTGCTTAGTGTTCAGCAACATGTACATGTATGTTGCTGTGGGGCATCATGCTGGCCTGCTTGGAGCGTCTGTTATGAGCTCTGCCCTTCAGTATGCAAGCTTCAGGGTCCTAGCATCGCATGATAGCAGTTTGTACGCAGCTGATGTGTTTCTGTGTTGTTGTTGCAGGGGTGCTCTGGCTTTGCTGCGTCGTCTGTTGGCGTTTGACCCTGCTGACCGACCAAGTGCTGAGGAGGCCTTGGCTGACCCTTACTTCCACAACCTGCACAGCCCAGCTCGTGAGCCTTCAGCTCAGGTAGGTCAGGTGCTGCGATGTTTAGACCAATGTGGTCTGTTGTGGTACGTACCTTGTCCTGCTGGGTTGCAGTCCTGCCGTCGCTAGTCTGTTCTCTGCCATAGACACTACAACCTCTTGCTTGTCATCAAGACTAATTGAAGATTTTCGTATTGTGGTGAATTCCAGGCCATCAGCAAGTTGGCATTCGAGTTTGAGAGGCGCAAGCTGGCTATCGAGGAAGTGCGGGAGCTGATCTACAGGGAGATCCTGGAGTACCATCCACAGGTGAGCTCAACCAGTGGTGGTCATCAATGACAGCAGAGGTATAGTGCAGTTTGTAGACAAACCAATGAGAAGCTTTGTTGGTCAGAGATGTACCTTTTGGCCCTGAGAGGCAGCTTTGCTGAAGAACAATTGTTGCGTTGTGATGTTGCAGGTGTTGCAGGACTATCTGTCTGGTGGTCGCTTGCCCACCTTCTTGTATCCCAGTGCAGTGGACAACTTCAAGCGGCAGTTTATGCACTTGGAGGGCGGTGGTGCTCCTGGAACAGCACAGCCACGGCCCAATGGCACCAGCGGACGGCCTATAGTAGCAGCAACGTCTTTGCCTCGGGAGCGTATGGGGGAGTTTCAGAATGAGGCAGCAAAGTATCTAGCAGCACGCAATGGCGAACTGCTAGCACAGCAGCTAGTCGCACAGCAGCAGCAAGCCAATGCAGCAGCAGCGGCAGCTCAGCAGCAGCAAGTGCTCATGCAAGCAGCGGCGGCGGCAGCACAGGCAGCAGCAGCAGGGAGACCTCCGTCTGGGATGGTTCCTAGCAGCAGTGCAGCCCTGCAGCATCAGCAGCTAATGCAGATGCAGCGGCAGCAGGAAGAGGAGCAGCAGCGACATCACCAGCAGCAACAACAGCAGAAGTTGGGTGGTCATCAAATGGTCGACACACTGGACAGCTGTGTGCGTAGTATGACTGTCATGGACTGCCATGGGGGCGCCAATGCAGTACCTGTCAACTATCACACATCTGCGTACCCACAGAATCCTATATACAGGTCTAGCAGTTACCAGGTCCAGTCCATGCAGCGCATGTGAAGCTGCTGCATGTACACTGGGCAGCTAGGTAGGCTCTCAGGATACACTCGCAGGAGAGACAGGGCTGATGTGTATGGAGTGTGAGGTGGTGCTGAGGTGTCCTGGGGCGGTAGATGGCTTTACCATGACTGTCACACTGCCCATACAGCTGACCAGTGTGGGGGAGTTCACAACAGAGTTTCACTGGTAGCTATTGCTGTGCCATTAGCTGTTTTGGAGGGGTTTTGTTCGTTTGTTGGTTGTCCTTTTGCTATGGTCGACAGTTTTTGCTGCAGGTTTGTTTCTGGTCTTCAGGGGTTTTCTTTCCTTCTCTAGCAGGCAGCGGGGTACACCTTGCTGCAATGTGTACAGCTTGTAAGCACATGTGTACTTGGCAGTAGCAGCATGGTCAGTATGCTGGCCTGTGAGCCTGTCGTTGAAGGCAGTGCTGTTGCGCAACAGTAGAAACAGTCAGATTGTTACATATGGTGTGGGGTTGTCCAGCACACAGACCGATGCCGGTGGTGGCAAAGCAGCAGCCTTTGCAGGAGACATTGCTGTTGGCGTGTTTTAGCTGATTTGTACCGCACTGAGACGTGCGTGCGTCAATTCTGCAATGCGTGCATGCCACCATGCTTATGGAGGACTGCTTAATGGACAATCAGTCACTGTCTGCATGCCATGCCAATCTGGACATTTGTGCTTGAAATGCTGTTCGTGTGGTCCTCGCTGTTGCAGCAGGGTCCAGCATGCTGTGCGAGCTACTTTGACAGCTGCAGAGGTTGCATGAGCAGTGACTCTGGTAGTGCAGTGTGCCTGTGCGGGTCCCACTGCGATGTATTGTATAGTCGCCTGGCCGCCCCTGTTCAACATCATATGTACTGCGAGAAGATCACAGCATTATGGGTTGTGGGATTTGAGAGCTTGTTTGCCTGGCTATGCCATGACAGCATTTGCCCCGCACAGTGCTGGCTGTTTCTGGCCTTGTGACTGGCTATAGTGATGTGCTCTATAAGGTAGATGGTTTGGCGATGTGGTTGTAGTGGCGATACAAAATGCACCTGGTCAGCTCAGCGAGGTTGACGCTGTGCTGATGGTCCAGCTGCTTGTGGGAGCTGCTGCTGTTGTGGTTAATGGCTGGTCTGTTTGTACAAGTATCCATCATGCTGTTGGTCAACCCACAGAGGATATTCTGGTATGTACGACTCATACAGGCTGTGGCAGTCGCAGCACTGTCCAGTATTGTGCATTGTTGATGCAGTAGGTGCCCCAGATCAGGATCATGCTGTGGGTGTTACAGCGTATTCCTTGGTTTAGTTGCTGCTTGTGGATTTCGTCACAGCACTGGTGCCCTACCCATGTGCGGTGTCAAAGAAATACTGCTGGATATGGTTGAGTCGATCTTGGTGGTAGATATGGGTTCTGTGTTGCAGCTTGGATTCTCTGCACAGACGGAGGAACCACCAGTGTGGATGGTGATACTATCAGGAAACTGTGTTGATCTTGTTTGCAAGCAGTCAGCTCTGTGGCTGATCCAGGGATTGTTGCAGGATCTCGGTGTCCCTGGGCTACTGGCACTTGTAGACCGGAATCCTTGGTATATGTAGAGTTGGCTTGCCGACTGGGGTCTGTCTCGAGATGCCTTGGTATACTACACCTGAGATGTGGTAAAGGTTGGCACCAGAATGAACATGTGAATGTTGCCTGTGATCCCTCAAGCACTTGTGGTTGGTGGCTCCTGCCGTGTACCAATGCTGTGAGTAGATATCGATGCGAGGTTGGATCCGTCACCAGGAACAATCTGTCGGTACCTGCCACTTCTGCATCATCGGGTGTTTGAGTACTCTGTCTGATCAAGCAGCTGACCTCGCCCATAGCAGCGGCTGCTTGTATTGTTGGCTGGTGTTCAGTTGATATTTCCCCCGCTGCTTGCACAAGGATAACTCACTGGACTTTTTGTGTGTGTTCTCTGCAAGTTTCGAAATAGAAACACATGTTTCCCTTCCTGCATGCATATATGCATTCAAAGGCGCTGCTCTGCAAATGACATTGAGACAGTGTTGCTCAACACCTTGGCAGTTGTTACCCCTCATGCGCTTCATCTTTGCCCTGGCTACCATGTGCTTGAAATGCGTAACCTGCATCTGTGCACTGCTAGTTCGTCATTGGGCACTGCCTGTACTGCGTGTCTGAGGGTGCTGCCTTTGCCAGTCTAGACTTGCACCTCGAAGGTCATTATGGCTACCCCAGGGTTGGTCAATGCATGCGATGTGACGGAGCCACATGAGTTTCCAGACTGTGTGAACTATGAGCAGGGTGGCTCTGATGTCAACATGTTTCTGGTGACCTCTGAGGCTGTGTGCTATGCTCCTGTTCATCAAGCAGCACAAGTGGAACTCACTGGCAGCTCAGCAGTGCTGTTTGGTGCACCAGTGGAGCTCTGTGGCTTGCTGTGGTTATGCAGGTTGTCGGTCTCTGACTGCGCTTGGCATTGGGGTTGTTATATCTGCTTGGGCAGCTGCTAGTGACATCGCACACAGCAACATGACACAGGTGCCCGAGTGCAACAGTTACTGTGTACATCAGCAGGCATGAGTCCCAATCAGTGATTGATTTTGACACAGCAAGCTTGTTTCCGAGTAGTGTACATGGCACAACATGGCATTCGGCACTGCATCATGTAGTAATTGGTCTACACTGCTTGCTGACGTTTGACGCCTCCTGCTGTTGTTGCCCCCCCTGTCAGGGGCTCTGTCAGAACATTGTGCATTGGCACTTGCAGGGAGAAGTTGCATTTGTGTAATGTTTGGGAGTGCTGAGGTCGTTGGTGACCATAGAGGTCTTGCTTTGAGGGGTTTCCGTAGTTGCATGATAAATTGATGATTCATTGGGTGCTTCTTTGACCGAAGTTTTGGTGAGTCATTCTGCCTGCGCTGGCATGCATGGATCTGTAACACCTTGTGCACCTGAGGTACAGCCTTATCTTGACTTAGCAGAATACTGTTGACACTGCGCACGCAGTACACATTCTGGTTTAGCAACAACAGCTCACAAGTCATCATCATGATTGACCGTACAACCCGTGTGACATCCCAGGCAGTATGCAGCCGTCGTCTGTCATAGCACATGTGTACAACACAGCGGCTGTCACTTCCAGTCTCTTTGCAAATCAACACTAGGGTAATGTTGACAACAGGGTGTGTCACGTGGTACGGTACTAATCGCAACCTGGGACATCTGTCGACATGTCAACAAATGTTGACATCAGTGCTGCTGGGCACACCACCTCCCGAAGCACTTGCAAGCTACTACCACAGTCACTCACCCAGCACGACCCAGCAGCAGTCACATGCCCCTTCAGCAGCCTTGTGCAGAACATGTTGAGATGCAGTGTCGCCAAACGATCGTGAGTCATGTGCTGCAGCGTCCACACAAGCAGCACAGCAAACATAACATACACTGCCAGGCTCAAAAACACAGCAGAACAGCAGGCACGCTGGAGCAGAACTTTGGAACTTATGCTGATGCAGCAGCGCTGCTACAAGCGTCACTTGTAAGCTGTGATGTCCATTGAGCCCGACATCCACTGGCATCGCCGACATTCAATCATGGCTCCAGCCCCTGCCTCCACCACCACGAGCAGCAGCAGCACCACGCCTCTGCCGCTTTGCACCACCAGGACTGCCCTGCTGCTGCTGCCCACCACCTGCTGAACCAGCAGACTTTGGCCGCTTCCTATTGTTAGGAGCTTGAGGTCTACCGTTCAACTCCATCGCCAGATGAAGTTGTCTCCTTTGACTTCTGGTAAACTTCTGCTTCTTGGCTGGCTTTGGTCCTTCGGTCACAGCTGCTGCTGCTGCTGCTTCCTGCCGTCTTCTGAGCTCCCACTCCAGCTGCTTTCGAAGGTTCTGACCCGTTTCTGCACCACCTTGCTGCAGAGCGTCTGCTGGAGCTACGTTCCCACCTGGCTGCTGCTGTTGTTGCTGCTCCCGGCGCCGCTGTTTCCTTGCTGCTTTCTTTGCTGCTTTTGCTTGTGCCTTCTCAGCACTTTTTGCTGCTGCTGCTGCATGGTCTACACCAACATCGCCAGCAACAATGACATACGCCTTCTGAACAACATCATGACTAACATTCCGCTTCTGGTCAAGCACCCTATTCTGCTGCTGCTGCTGAAATTCGTTGTCGGATTGCTGCTTGATGCGGATCTTGACCTCATTTGTGCGACTCCTCACATTCCTCATCTTGTATGTTAGGTAGTTATGAACTTGCTGCAGGTAAGCACAAAGATGAGCTGCTTTTTGAAGGCGCATCAGAGCAGCCTTAGCATCATCATCACCATCAGCAGCAGCAGCTGCACTGAGGTTGCCACCCAGCTCTGCAGCAGCAGAAGCCGCGTCGAGCTTGATAGCAGCAGCAGCGGCAACAGCAGCACTGCGGCGTGGTTTAGCATGCATGTGCTCTGCAACATCTCTTTCAATCATCGCCACTTTGAGCAGCTGCGATGTAACTTTCCTTATCTTCTTGGATACAGCATTAATGCACATCAGCATCAGCAGTTCATCGTCTGCTGCTGCTGCTGCTGTTAAAGCTGGTTCTACAGAATCTGCAAAGCAGCTTTCCGCTTCTTGGCAATGCCGTAGACCTTCCACAAGATCTCCACGTCTGTGTGCCCTAGCAGCAGCAGCAACAGAATTGAATGTACCACCGAACAACTCCAGCAGCTTCTGCACCTGTGGCGCATTGACGTCCGGGCCGCTGCTGAGATTGGCAGCAGCGGCAGCAGGCTGGGCCTTGGCAGGAGTCTGGGCCTTAGCAGGAGTCTGGGCCTTAGCAGGAGCTTTAGCCTTAGCAGCAGCTGCTGCTTTGTTGACTTGTTGACCAGCCGGCTGCTGATCCAGACCTACTACCTTCAAGCCACTCTTTGCTGCTGCTTTCTTGACTTTCACACCCTGCTGCTTCATCTGCTTCACCTGCTGCTTCACGCGAGCCTTCCTGGCAGCAGCAGCAGCATCAATCAACTGCTGCCGCCTGGCATCTGCTGCTGCTCCACGACCCAATGCACCAAAGATGTCAATGAGCTTGCTCAGCATTACGTAACCAGCCTCGTAATGCTGCTGCTGCTGCTGGCCTTGCTGCTGCTGCTGGTACTGCTGCACAACAGTATCCGGCACTGACAGTGATTGCCCCTCAGCTTGTACTGCTGCCCATCTCTCTTCATCTGTCAAGCCTGTCATATCAGTAGAATGCACTGCTGCTGTGCTTGCATTGCTTCTGCTGCTGCCGCCGACAGTATCCTTGCGCAGCAGTTGCTGTGCTGCTGCTGCCAGCTGCTGCCGGCCCTCATGCGACCCTTCATAGTACTGCACCATACGCTTCACGCTATCAGCAGCCCAAGCAAATGCATCTTTGACCTCTTTGATAGCCCGTGATGCGCTAGAGATGTCTCTGCCAAACTGCTGAGGATCCTCTACTGCTAACAATACATCCAGCGGCGCAGGCATCTTCCACTCAGAACGCTTCGGTATCAGTCCACCTGACCTGACTGACACAGCCTCAGACTTGTAGTCAAAGATCTCACCAAAGCGCAGGAAGAACCCATGCAGCAAGCAACCCAGATCCCACTGCTGCTGCTGCTGTGGCGCATTGCTGCTGCCTGCAGCAGCAGCAGCAGACGCTGCCAGCTGCCTAAGGTGCTGCTGCACTTTGTCCTGACTGATAACAGGCACTGATGACATTCGTGCTGCTGTCATACCTTCTGCTTGTAAGTGAGCAACTACCATGTTGACTAAGCTGTAACTGCTAAGACCTCCGGTGAAGACCTCGTTGAGACCCGCCTCTTTCAGCAGGGCTTTGACAACAAGGACCAGAGGACGTAAGGGAGGCAGAGCTAGCACCTGGCAGCAGCAGCAGCAGCAGCAAACAGCAGCAGTGAAGCATATGAACAGTGGACATGAAACACCAATGTGCAAGACACTGCAGTTGCAGACTCCACAGAACGCAACGTCTCTGACCACAAACACACCTGTTTAGTCATAAAGTCGACAGCAGCGGCACCATTCGCCACCCCCAAGCTCAGATCAACCGGCAACGAAACCTCGACACAGTTCTGAGCTCTGCGGCTCCCAGTGCGAGGAACAGCATCTCTTGCAACAGTAGCTAGCACAGGACAATGCATTGCAGCACCAGTGGCTTCATCTGCAGCAATGGCTGCTGCTAACTCTGACTGTGGGATAGTGAAGGACATGGGACCTGTGGCAGCAGCAGCAGCAGCAAGTGTTACCCACCATGCATTGCAGGAATCATACACAATGCATGCATTGAACACACCAGATTGGAATGCATTGTACACAGAAAGCATGCATTGTTGCTTCCTTCGCCTGCTTCCACCTACCCTTACACAGCGGTACTCTGGCATCAATGATATGAACAGAGTCCCCTTTTGCAAAACCCCGTTTATACAATACACCTCGCAGCTTGTACAGCAGCTTCCTCACGGTCATGCGGTCTCTGGGAGCATACCCCTCTGCAGCATTCTTGGTCTTGGGGCCAGGTGTATTCAACAGAACAACGTCAAGATCAGAGCCGGGTAGCGCAAGACCAGTAGCCTGTTGGGAGAAATAACAACACCAGCAGCAGCAGCAGCAGCAGAACATCACAAAAGATGACCCAACTTGCTGGATGACTGATAGGCAGGCACAAGCAAAGGCTTTATGGCATGTCAGACATGCTGCTTGGAATACATATGCTTGCTAATACAGAAGCAAGCAAGCATTAGGGTGAAATACGCCATTTGGTGCTGAGTCACTACTGTGGTCTAGTGTTGGGATGAGAGTCTAGTGCTGCCTGCTAAGACAGATCCAATCTTCTTACCTGAGAACCAAAAAGCACTGCTTCTGCAGTCGGCCAGATCTCCCTTGCTGCTCGCTCCAGCTGACTCAATGCACAGTCCAACACCAGCCGCTCAACAGCAGACGGAGCAGCAGCAGCAGCAAACACCAGCAGCTCATGATGCAAGCCACTCTTGCGACTGCTGCTGCTGCCAACAGCTTGCTGCTGCTGTGCACCACTGGCTGCTACTGCCGCTGCCAGCTCAGCGTGCAGAGGTCGGCCTCCTGGTACCTTGCAGGTTGGTAGCTGCTTCTGAGCCGCAGCAGCGGATCCAGCAGCTGCAGTACCCAGGTCTCCTGCATCCTCAATGCTGGTGATCCCCAATTGCAGCTGTGCATCATGCGCATTGTCATCAAACTCGTTATAACCGTAACCTTCGTCATCTGTAACCCAGCCTGTCTCTTCATCTTCTCCTTCTGTTCTACCTTGAGCTACGGCCAGCTCATCTGCAGTGTAGAGATCATCCAGAGCAGCTTCTGCTTCTGCACTCAAACCCTTATCTGCATTACATAGACTCTCCAGCATTGCTTCTGCATCTTCAAGGGCTTGATCATAACCCTCCTCGTCTGTGGCACCTGCTAAGCCTTGATCTTCATCTGATGGAAGATCTCCACCAGAGTCACCATCATGATCATCCTCATCACCATCATCGTCCATGCCCTTTTGATCATCATCATGGTCGTCCTCATTGCCATCACCGCTGCTGCTGCCGCCGCTGCCATCACTGCTGCCGTCATCGCCGCTGTCAGATGCTGAGTCATCATCACTGCTGCTGCCACCACTGCTGCTGCTTGTGCCAGACTCAATACGATTATCATCGCCATCTATTGACATATCATTTTTGCGCTTTTGGATATCCCCCTCTGCTGCAGCTGCTGCCATGGTGTGATCAGATGCTGCTACTGCTGCTGTTTGTTGCTGATCAAGCCAAAACTCTGACGCCATTCCAGGCTGCTGCTCAATGCGCTGCCGCTTGGGGCTGCTGTGCATCGCAGTTGCATCTCGCAAGACACCACCTGCATTGATCCCCAAACGCTGCTGCTGCTCCTGCGATGGCAGTGATGGCTGTTGCCGCTTGTTTGATACCTGGCGCAACCCGAACTGCTGCTGATGCTGGTCTTCACCCGGCAACACCGGTAGCAGCGCCAACAAGCCGGCACCAATAGTAGAGATCCCTGGCTGCTGCAGCTGCTGGTGATTCTGCAGCTGAGGTGGCTGCTGCTGCTGCTCTTCCTGCAGCTGCAGTAGGTGCCTCTCCATCTTCTGCTGTATGAATGCATCAACTTTATATTTTTTGCTACTCCCTTTATATCCCATGGCTTTGCTGACTTCCAGCAGCAACTCCTGCTTCACTTCATATCTGCTGCGAAATGGGATATTCATCACATCCACAACTTCACGCACACGAACATCAGGGCTCAAGCCCTCCAGCTGCAGATCAGGTACTGCAGGGGCAGCCGGCAGCAGCAGCTGCTGCCAGAGCTGATCAAGCAGGGCCTGTGAGCCATGGGGACTGGCAGCAGCAGCAGCAGCAGCAGCAGCAGCAGCAGCGAGGGCTAGCACCTCGAAGGACCGTGTTACTGCTGCTGCATCAGGAACCACATTGCTGAAGTACCTCACAAGGGGGCTAGCAGTAGAATCTTCAGGCTGCTGCTGCTGCTGCTGCTGTGCCAACACTGCTGCTGCCACCCGAGCTGGCTCGACCGAGATGTCCTCTGACCATGGATCCATAAACAACCCTAGCACTGCATCACATTGGCGCACATTGGAAGGAATCTCAGGATGCAGCAAGCTGCACTGCACTTGCTGTGCTGCGAGATCTTCCAGCGAACTTCTCAACCGCTGCTGCTGCTGCGACGATGAGTTGCCCAGTAGCTGCTGAGCAATCTCTGGTTTCAGCCCTTGGATGAACAACATCAGCTGCTCTAACAGAACTCCTCTCCTACTGCCAAGGTCCTTGAACCCAAACAGCAATACATTCCTCAAGTCTGTTAGCACTGGATTGACCTGCTGTATCCTGCGACCCGCAGGCCACTGTACTGCTGTTGCTGCCCCCTGCTGCTCCTGAACATCAGTTTCACTACTAGCAGCAGCCGCTGCTGGCAGTTGCTGCTGAGTACGATCAAGGTACCCCACATCACCAGGTTGCAGGGGTTTAGTGCCAAAACCAGTCAATACAGCCTCTATTGCTGCTGGACCCTTGCTGACGAGTTCGCTGACAGTAGCAGCAGCCTTATTCAACGTCTTCACTCTTCTGGGTGGTGCAGCACACTGTATAAGACTGCTGCCACTCAGCTGCTGCTGTTCCTGCTGCTGCTGCTGGCCAACAGACGCAGGAGCAGTACTTCCAGACCCCGCCGGCCAATGACCCGGATCTACTGGCCAGGGAAACTGAGGGTTCTTCTGCTGCTGTTGCTGCTGTGATTGGTATAGCACCACGTCCCCTCTTCTGATCATAATGTCACACATTCTGTCTGCACAATCTGTTGGCAAACCCTTACATGACAACGTCCGCAGCACCTGATCAAAAGTGACAACTTCTGGCGCACAAAACCCTGCAGCCCATACCGCTGCTAGCAATACATTCGCCACATGCTGCTGGTAGGTGGCTGACGCTGCTGCTATCAATGCCTCACTGCTGCTGTTGCTACTGCTGGAGGCGACTCCTGCTAGCAGTTTCGCAATGTCCACCGCAGCAGTCCTGCTGCTGGTTGCAGGAGCAGCAGCATCACTGGCAGCATACTGAGTCAGCACTTGTATCAGCTGCCGCACATTTTTGGGAGCAGAGTACAACTCAAAGGAGCCAACTTGATAACCCTTGTATGCAAGGGTCTTGTGAAGCATATGCTGATCCACTCTCGCTGGGGAAGGAACAAGCATTGCTGCTGCTGCTGCTGCTGCTGGCGACTGCTGCTCTGCCTGTGTCTGCTGCTGTGAATCACCAGCTCCATGCTGCTCTTGCAAGTGATCACAACCTTGCTGCTGCTGCTGCTGCTGTTCATGTTGCTGCGGTTGCTGTCTGAGCTGCACGAGTGTTTGTCTCATGGGTTCCAAGTGTGGCCGTACATCTCCCAGTTCATTCTTCAGCCGCTG
>JARWLF010000619.1:0-21587 GCA_029853055.1 Scenedesmus sp. KT-U
ATCGTGAATGCAGATATAAACGACACCAACATACAAACATTTGCTGCTTCTAAGGGGCCGCCACCCGAAAAAGAAGCTGGGACATGTAGCCTGCTGCCTTCTCTGCCAGTAATCCTCAGTAGTTACCTGTAATGAAGCAGCACAGCACACCATCATGTTTGCCTCCCTCTGCCACAATTCTCTTTCACTCTGCCAGCAGACTGCAATTTATTCCTTGCAGCAGAACTTTTCCCAGAATAGTAATGCAGGACCAGTCTCCTGAGTACTTCCCGCAGCACGGCACTCTTCAGACACTCTACCTGCGCAGTTTTGGGAGCTACTGTTATAACAACTGTCATGCCTTGATGCATGATTGGAGCAAGCACACTCTACAAACCGTCTCCAAGTTAGTGCACATCTCCAAACGGTCAGCAGAGTTTGACATGCTCCAATATACTGTATACTGTATGTGAGCATCAAGTGCAGCCACAACCAATGCCTCCCTTTCACCTTCAATGCAACCAACTGAACCAATTGATACCCAGGACGAACTTCTTGTCAGAGTCTGTTCGGACTCGCTCATGCACACATGACGTACAGACACCGATTATACAATATTGGATGAGCCCCCTGCTACGGGTAGTGAATGTGCGCTACGTGACCAACCCTGATGAGCCCGCGAAGTATGTTACCACTCTTGCCTGTTATTTCTGCACCTCAAGGCCGATTAGTTGAATACACGAACAGGGTTACCCAGTCTGTTGTTGAGTTCTGTTTATTGATGCTGGGTGACTTGAGCAAGGCGAGTGGACGGACAAGGGTTTGGCGTGCCGCTCACGTATACGCAGCGGTACGTGTGGCGACAAGCTGCGTGATCCGCTTATTTGCTTCTATCAAAGCAACGGATATTGAGTCAGAGCTGCGCACTTCTCAACTTGTTTGATCAATCCTGCTTCACGTAGCAGCAGACGGGACCTCGGCTGGCTGCGTTCAAATGCTCTAGGTTTCTATATACGGGACATCTAGTGCGTTATAAAACAATGATGTGTGTTTCTCTGCAAGTGACATCTGAAGAAGGCTTGAGGACCCTTTGTTGAGCAGGTTGGTCGACGGCGAATCCGAGATGACATTATGGCGCAGCAGCACCGGTGTCGAAAGCACCCAGACAATGGCAAAATAGTTAGTTACCGTTAACTTTTGGTTTTTAGATGCGTTTACACATGATCAGCTGCGTCGCTGTTGCTGGCAGACTTGGACAGGGAGACAGTTCAGTCGCACCTGCAGCACCAGGCAATCTAGCAAGAATACTTAAATTACCATCACAGTGTTATCATGCAGTTCGGTAACCTCGCTTCAGCAGACGTAGGGAGTGACACCAAGTGCGCCATTGAGTACACTACAGTCGCTCTTGTCCAGGCGGAAAGCTACTGCAGCTGTGATGTTAGGTTCCTTTAACAGTGCGTACCTGTGATTGCGCTGCTGTTATGTTGGTTTTCCTACCTGTCACCCGATGACTGCAGGGTGAGCGGGAAACCAACGCCAACAGAAAACAAGTCTCCCTGGCAGAGCTTGACATCAGATCAATCGCAAGACTCTGTTTGTAGCAGTTGTAGGTAGATCAGTATGAAGGCGCGCAGGGCAGCCAACCACATACAGCTGCTGCTGGCAGCAACTTTCCTGTTGTCAAGCTGCTGTAGTGGCATCGCTCGTAAGTCTCTCTCATGGTACTCAACAACTACTACGCCACTTTACTGCGTGCGTACTTGCTGTGCAGTCTCATATAGATTAGGCCACCTCAAATAAGCTGCAACTGCTGCTCTCTTGCGCCAGACATCTAACAGACACAGCATCGAGTAGGGTTCAGAAATAGCCACTACTAGCCCGGGGATGCAGTCCTTGCCAGCATTGCGTGAAGCGTGGAGCGTCCTGCTACCAGCTGTGTCAGACAGTCACTACCAGATCAGACAACAGCAGAATATCGAGTCACACAGGCTGGATCACTGCATTCTCCAATTTGCCTTGAAGTGTACCCATGCATGAAATCTTCCCTGTTTTAGATTATTTTGAATGCATGTGATTTTGCAATATTGCAGAGCAAACTAGCACAAGGCCGGGTATCCTACGTAGGTTTCAGCTCCCCTTCAGACCTAGAACCTCACCGCAACCAGCAGCAGCAGCAGCAGCAACAGCTCCAACCACCACACCAGGTGCAGGTCAGCAAGTGCAGATACCTGCAGAACCGGGCACAGCTACTAACATGCCCACAACAACGATTGGTATCCCAGCAGCAACTGTAACAGCACCAACTCAATTTGTAACGACTCCTCAACTTCCAACTGCAGCAGCAGCGGGAGCAGTCAATGCAGTACCAACTCTCATACCTACTGCACCACAAATCGTGTCACAAACAGTTACAACAACATATCAAAACCCTAATGCAGCAGCAGCAGCTGCCAGCGGTTATATAGTACTACCAGAATCTACAGCGGCGCTACAACCATCAGCATCAGGGATAGCAGTAGCGCCGCTGATTCCCATAGCAGACAACCCTGCTGCTGTTGGTGCTTACACTGGCGGAGTTGAGCCCACTCTGTGGAAGAAGCCCACCATGTTGTTTATAGGGGATAGTATAACAGAAATGGGTTTGAATGCTGATGGCGGCTGGACTGCAAGACTTGGCAGTGCTTACTCACGAAAGGTTAGTGCTAGTAGATATGCTGCTAACTCTCCGTGTCATTTACAGCGTCCACTACAGCTGGCTGGATTGCAGTTACAGCTCTGCTGCATTGTTGTCTAATCAGTCGAGGAGCCAGCAATGAGTTGATTCAATCTGACACATTTGCAGCAGCTGTGACCACATCTGCAGCATAGGAAAGGACAATGTGTTACTGAGATGTCAATACTGTCATATACTGTTACATTACAGGCTGACGTCATCAATCGCGGCTTTGGTGGTTACACCACAGCCACTGCCCTGCTAGCCCTCCCAGAGATCATAGAAAGCATTAAGAACCAGAACGTCATATTTGCTGCGATATGGTTTGGAGCCAATGATGCTTCCTTGCCAGATCGGGGAAAGTAAGTAACAATGCTGTAACAATTGTAACAGTTATGAAAACAAGATCTTCTGCCTGTTTGTTCAACTCAATTGTTTCTTCCTGGAATCAAGACACCAGGTTATCAAGATTTACAAGTGCCCAGTGATCACACTTTGATGTCTGTGTCCCTGCTGCTGCTGCTGCTGCTGCTGCTGTTGCTGCTACTGCTGCTGTTGCTGCTACAGTGCCGCTGCCAACGTTCCCCTGGAAGACTACATGAACAATCTGATCAGTATCGTGAAACAGCTACAACAGGCCGGTGTGTTACGGATTGTGTTAGTAACACCTCCACCTGTCTGGGAGGGAGCTCCGGATGCAATACTGCCGGGAGAGGTAAGAATGTGACACATGCTATAGCGTTACAAAAAGCTTCTCAAATCATAAGATTTTGTACTTTGTCATCAGTATGCTAGTAATGCATCTGCTGCAACCAGCACTATGACCACATACTTATACATAGATGCGGTTCTGTCCGGATCCTGCATCCTGATGCTTGCGCTGTATCAGCCCTCAGCCAATGAATCAATCTACTCCAGATGTTGGCCACCAGCTCAACACAACTGCTGCTGCTGCTGCTGCTGCACTTGTCATCACAGACTCTGCCCCACCGGACATACAAGAACACCGCCTCGTACGCCGCAGCAGTCCGAGCAGTATCAGCACAGCTTCAATCTGGAGCTGGTTTGATCTGTATGAGGGCTGGCAGAGCAAGCTGATGCTGTCGGATGGTTTACATATGAATCCGGCGGGGCAGGAAGTGACGTATAACGCGTTTATGACGTTGATGCAGACGGTGCTGCCAGAGATTGCGTAAGTGCTACTTTACTAGTGCATAAGTTTCATAGTCAGAGATTCATAATGAGAGTGACTCGATGTATACATGTGGCTGTACTTGTGTATACTTTGTTTACTAAGTTCCTGTTACAGTACAATGGCATCACATGTCACTGCATGTGGTCACCACAAAATAGTATTTGCTTCATATGCTATTGCATTGAACTGCTGTTGCTGCTGCTGCTGTCGTCGTCGTTGTTGTTGTTGTTGTTGATGCCTCAGGCCTGCTTCGCTGCCCTGGCATCATCCCACTTGGTGGTTTATTGACTACAAGAATGCCAGCCAACAGTTTGCAGCTGAAGAAGCAGCATATAAGGCAGCACATGACTCCAACAAGCAGAAGACAGCACCATAGTCTTGGGCTCCTTGATGGGCTGAAATGTAAAGAGTTTGAACCAAATCTAAAACTTTCTTATACACTGAACTTGATGATTGCTGAAAATGTCTGCAAAGACGTGTGTCTTTGTTATGCAAGCCTCTTGTTCTATCGTGGCATGTACTGACCATTGTGGCAGGTTGTTCTGTTCCAAGAAAATGCATGTGATCAGCGTACGATGGGAATTGCATATACTCAGTATACAGCGCTGTTCTGTCTTTCGTCCATGATATATTGCTCGCTGGATAGAGCTGGTGTATGAAAGTTTGATATGTATATGATTTAGAGTGACTTTGTTGTTTGTTGACCTCAGCCTTGAACATTTGTATGGGGAAAAACACTCTTAGTGTGTCTGCTGCACCAGCAGCGTGTTGTACATGCTGGAATTCTTGGATGCAGAATTGTTGGACTCACTGCAAACTGCAATCATCTAGAAACAAGCGCTTGGGTCTGCCAGACTGCTCGGATCAGTAAGAGAACAGTCACTGCTCCCAAACGACGGTCGTTGCTTAATTCTCAAAGTAACATGATGCGTCGACTGGACTCATGCATCACAGAAGTGTGATGTACGTGATTCGACTATAGTTGAGTCATGGTGACAATCATGGGCAGGCATGGCAAGGCAGCTTGTGTTATAGTACGTTCATGTACAGTGTGAGAACCACACGCATAACTGGCCAAATAATAGCATGCATGTCCCGCAGACGTGTTGTGCTCTGCTATCTCTGAGAGATATATATAACATTCTTCTGCCTGTCCCCCAGGGGAGATTTGAACTGAAAGTTACATGGGTAACTCCCGCCCTTATGAAAGGTCTATTGCCTTTGGTTGTGTTGGTGGTTTCCTTGGCCCCGTTGTCGTGAATACGGAATCTATGCCCTACGAGCCTGGTATTGGCTCTTTCCATGGGCGAGTTACTTCATGTAACTTTCAAATTGAAAATTGAATTGAAAGGCCAATACCAGGCCCATTGGGCATAAAACCGCATGTCAACATTCACCCAAGGGCCTGAAGGCCGGAGCGGGTTGCTGCTCTTCTTCTTCTTCTTTTGTGCTCTGCCTACAGCCCGAAGACTTCGGTGCCGAAATTTGCAGCCTCTGCGCCACACCGCATTGATTGCGGCAAACACAAGCATCCAGTCAACGGAGAACTCATCAGGTAAACTGGCATCGTCTGCAGACCCCCGAGGCAGAGGTCCCGACATGGCGTGCTGCGCCGGACGTCGGAGCGACTCGGCTTCTCGCTGCGGGCCGCGCGGCGATTGGGCATTGCACCAGGCAGGAGGAGCCTGGCTGGCTGCGCGGCCGAACCGCGACCTACGGGGTCCCTGTGGTTAACCACCCATGTCGAGGACTTACTGATCGCGAAGATTTGCCTCCCCCGGCGGGGTTCGAACTGGCGTCCCAGCTTCAGCAGCGGGCTGCCTTAGCTGGGTTCACTGGTTACGTTGATGAAATAATATGGCTGGCACAGTTCACAATGAGAAAGTAACACCTGAACTTCCTGTGTGACATACAGCGATCAATAGCTGCTCACATGGCTATATGACGTAGCGCCGACACATCATACTCACATGGTCATGCCGTCGCCGCATGCACAACGGCAGTAACGATAGACGCACAACCCTCGCCTAACACAAGACCGCTAGCTGTAACCATCATGAACGCTGCATGAGTACTAGGACTCAACACCAGCCACATCTGGTCAACCACAGACCCTATAACCCTGGGCAACGTCCAGTTGGGTGTCAGATACATCCCAACAGCAAAACCTACACCACTCGGTAGCAGCGCTAAGACCCAATCTATGCTGCTTCTGGCTCTCCAGCCAAACCACAGCCGCAGTCCAGCTTGAGCAAACAGACGGCGAGTTTGAGTTGTCCAGGAGTCCTTGGCACCGCCGCTGATAGTGCTGCTGTTGCTGGTAAGTCCGAATTGCTCAATTGAATCATCATCGCTCACTTTTCTGCGCCCAGCATATACACTATCCTGAGGTATCAAGCGAACGCTGCCAGACGTGCCTGCCGCATTGATGCTGCTGCTGCTTCTCATTGCCTGCTTTGTCCTAATGTGCTGCAGGATATGTTGTAGGACTGGTAATGCTGCTGCGATCACTGCTGCAGCTGCACAGAAGGGTCCAATATGGTCTGGTAACTTCCCTCCATTGACCTGAACATCAATCAAGTCCACAACAAGATGTCTTTGCCAGCCCACTGGAGCTGCATGACCTCACACGTCGACCAGCTGGTACTAGCCCTGGCAAGCTCCATAACATATGATTGAGCATAGCATTATCCTGGCAGGCACAAATCACACGTTGTCAATACAACGCCTGTGAGATGGTCTACTTCTTTCACTCACAGGTCCTCTCATACGTGCAGCAGCTACCCACAGCACTGATGATGACTCACCAGCTTTGCCATATCCAGCCAGATCTGAGCAGTAGGTGCCGGCAGCGTCGGCCCTGGCACCTCCCAAGCACTGGTGTACAACAGGTACGCACCAACAGACAGCGGCACAGACACAGCTGAACCCAACAGCATGGCTACCAGCTGTGATGAGGGAGGGACACCCAATAGGTGAGCTGTCTTGAAATCCTGTATGTGCACATAACAAATATGCAATGATGTTGATCAACAGTTTTAACATTCAGATACAATAGCAGCACTCCTGCAGATGTCAATGATAGTACACTATCTCGGTCCTACTGCTGCAAATGCCGCAGGTTGTTGAAATAGCTGCAGATTGATGAAAGTGATGAGTGATTGCTGCATCATGTACTGTCACCTGCATGAGGTCACCGGCTTGTTGTGCTCCTGCTTCAGCGATAGCTCCAGCCACCAAGTTGGGTATGACTGCTCCAGGTGATACCACAGCAAACACCAGCTGCAAAGAAGGACAAAGGGGAAGATCATATGATAACAGCAGCAGTATCATAGTGCTTGACACATGCAGCGGTCATGTTTGCTGCCTGATATACTGTACGCCAGAAGCTTGCCGCTCAGCACGATCAAGTGGCACTAACAAACTGTAAGCAGTAATGCAACTAGCAGCAATGAAAGGCAGGTGTGTTGAACAATCATGTATCACATTGTGCAATAGGATAGAAGACCAATAGCAGCATCACATCCGCAGAACTGACAAGTAGGTTTGTGTACACTTCGAAGAAGATCAGCACAGCACAAGAGGCTGACTGCAGCTGCATAGCAACAAGGATATCACGCAACCAACCATAACGCACATCTGCATCAACAGCAGACATACCAACCTGTGATATCTTGCCTACGCCAGACACAGGGTTCAAATCTGTCTGCCCCAATGCCCTCACAGCCAGCAGAGCAACCAGCAGCGCCACCAACACAGCAACAAAAGGCTCATACGCCGGCATACCCATCAAAGGGGAGAGAATGAGTGTGGCTAGACCAGTAGATACCATCAAACCAGGCAACCAGAACTTGATTGACAGCAGCCAGCTGCTTTCATCATTTTTAGATATGCTGTCATCACTTTCATGGTTCTCATCTTCATCTCCTTGTGAGTCTATGTCTACTGCATTCCGGTCTTGTAAATCCTGCTGCTGCTGCTGCAGTGACTGTGACATGTGATGTCGATCACTATCAGCTACTTCTAGAACAGCAGCAGACCCTTCTGCAGCAGTTTGTAGCGCTCTCTCGCTCGTACTGGGACTCAGCTCCACTGCATGTGCTGATTCTGCACTACCAGGTCTTAGTAAACCACCAAACCGCCCTGCTGATGCTCCTGAACCCTTTGACTCATCTACTGACTCATCTAAAACCCGTACCTGCTTATAAGCAGAACCGGCACCAAACCCTAGACCCACTGCATCTAATCTACTCCCGACTCTCCCAACCGCAAACTTACTGGACCGTCGTGATGACTCTGACTTTGCTAATACTGGCAAACAGCCCTTCTGTCGAGCTTTCTGTATAAGTGTCTGCAGCAGTAGCAACCCTAGCTCGCTGAAGCAGTCTCCAAGCAGCAGGGCTAGGCCCAGCCACATCAGCCAGCCTGCTGCACCAGTCTCAATGTCTTTGATTGGACCGGGCACCCAGCCACGGGCTTTGGCATTGGGACCCAGAATAGCCCAACCTACAACACAAACAGTACACAAACGGCCGGGCAACATGCTGAAGGAATATTCTTGCTAACTGTAGCCTTCGGCGGCAGGCAATGCAGTGAAGATGCACACACAAGGGTTAACGCTCTTGGTTCCACCGACAACACAAACAGTACACAAACAGATCGGCACATGCTGAAGACATATCCTTGCTCGCTACACCTTTCTCACAGCAGCCAAGTCAGGCAATGCACTGCAGATGCAACACATAGCTTTACGCTCATTGCTCAGCAAGAATGAATCTTTGTTTGGTAGAATCACAGTGGTAAGCAACAACACACTGCAACTGTCTACTGCTGACCTGTTACTGCTCCTGCCATCATTGACCAAGCTGTCTTAGGGCCCATGATCATCCCTTGACCGATGTATCCAGCTGATGGCTGTAGTACCCAGCCCCAGGCAGTAGCAGCGGGAAGACCTAGCCAGTCAAAGATTGGAAGAACCCTGTAGCGAGATAGCAGCGGCAGCAGCAACGGTTGACGCCTGAAGCAGATGTGCACTGTAACTCACCATTCTTGCTGGAAAACTGCGCAGCTTTGAGCGTGTTTTGATCTAAATCATAGAGCAGCACATCAGCAACAGAATCATAGAGGCATGGCATACTTCTGCACGTCAGGAACAGCAGCATAGCTTGCAACAGCAGGCCAGCTGCAGGTACTTGGAGACCATCCAATAAACTAAAAAGCGGGATGGTACCTTATTGCTTGTATCCAAGATGCTGCAATGCTGTAAGTGCCAGATATGGCAAAGCACCACAACAAAAGATTCAACGCTCGTGCCCACTGCCGCTGCTGTTGTGTAGCCCTACTGCCGCTGGCTGCTGCACGTATCGCTGTGCTGAAGGCATCTTCCGCTACAACGGCATCACTCTTGATGTCTTTGTCATTCAGGAATGATCGCCTTTCTTGGGAGTCCTGCAGAAGCAGCACCATCATCAGGTATATGTATATGCCATGTGTTATTCCTTTTCAGATGATGGGATGGGATCTGGCATGGGATAATACGATGACTTGTGAGCAGTGCTGACATAAGCCCAGGACTCAGTACTGATACTGCATGCTGGTTTTACTCTGTGGACGTTTGTCACATGCTGAGCCAGCCAGCCAGATGAACGTCTGCAGGCAGTTACCTTACCTACAAGGGCCCTGTAAGGTACAGACATACTTGGTGAGCAAAACACACACCAGAGCCACAGCTATCTCTAAATCAGCTGTCCCGTCTTTGCTGCTCAACACTCACCAGAGCTACAGCGATTTCTAAATCTGTTGTCCCTTCTCTGCTGTCGGCATCAGAGTACTGCTGACCATCAGGCTCTGCAGGAGCTGCAGCAGGTACACCCCTGCCTCTCAAGGTACTGCTCCTGCTGCTGCTATTGTTGTGCCTGCCTGGGCTGCTTTGAACACCATGCAGTGTCTTGATGACGCTGGCAGTAGCAGTGCCTGAGGGAAACCTGTGGTGCAGATAAGCAACAGCAGCAGGAAGTGTGCGCTGTAGGCAATTAATCAAGCCAAGTCACGAAAGCTACCATGGATGCCACAGGAATGCTATGGGAAAAGTGACAATAGTCTCATGCGTTGAGCAGAAGGCAAAGTGCAGCTATCAGCAAATACCAAGTGCTCGTAATGGTCGTGTACTCAAGTTGAGACATATCACTTAAAGTAGTGCTGCTAGTAGCAACTTGTCAGCAACTAACCAAGAGGAAGATATGTAGTATTGTCACATACCTGAGCTTCTCTCTGATGATGGTTTGATAGCGCAGCGGTACAGCCACAAACACTCCAAAGAAAGCCAACGAAAAGCACCAACCCATGAGCTGCCCAGGTGTGAACCTCACCGGACCTCCAGGATGATCTTCCTCACTGAGCAACCCCAGAGCAGGGATGATGCCCACCAGGCCTGCTGCTAGAGGCATGGTGGCTGTTGCAACGGCTGTGGTTTGTACGATGACGTTCTCTGCTATTGTGAGGTGCTGGGTGATGAGCTTGGCTGCACCGAGCCCCTGGAAGAGACCATAACCTGCAGGAAACGGTAAATCAAGTGCAGGAAGGATGTAGGCTGGTGTGTCGTGCTGGTGGCTGGTCCAAAAGATGTTGCAGAAGGTGTTGCAGGCTGCTGAACTGACACTGCATGACCTCAATTCATAGACATGAGTGACAAGTATGGTGCTGTGCAGGCTGCTGCACAATGCAGGACAAGTTGCAGGACAAGCACAAACACTATGTGCACCATGTCCCGTTGTAGCCCTGTGTCCCCCTACCATCATATGCCGTGGGTTAACACTTGGGGCTGTTCTTGGTAACTTACCGAGAATCGCCGACTGCAGGGACCCCATAGTCACCCAACCAGTCTGAAGTCCGAAGTACATATTGCTGAAACACAGCACTGCACCCACAGCTAAGCCAGCTGCAAGAGCGCGTACTGTCAGGGCTTCGCCAAACAGCCCCATGATGTCGCAAAACCGCTGTCCTCGGTGTCTGCTGGGCTGTGGATGCCAATGATAGGTGCTAGTTGAGCAGCTGGACTTATACTCGGGCACTGCAGGAAGGGATGGCCAGCAGCTGATGTTCACTAGACTGCTGATGGTGTCCTTACGGCTGCTGTGACCCTTGTGTGCGGCACATGGAGCGTTGCAGGGTGCTTGATTTGACCAGTTTCCGGGATCAAATGTGTGCTGTTGCTTGTTCTGGTCAAGGGTACCATCAGTAAGCTGGTGTGCTGCTGGGGCCCAAGGGGTCGAAGGGAAAGAAGCGTTTATAGAAGGAATGAGGTTTGAACGCACCGCACCGCTGGTTCGTCGATGACTGTGACCAAATCTGCCCGTGCTGCACGTCTGGGTGACTACATCGTTCACAAGCAGGTCATGCTCTTGCCCATGTGTGCCAGCCAGTGTGAACAGCAAGAACCTACTCAGCTGCAAAACATGTAGCAGTAAACTGTGTTACTGCAGCGATAGGGGTGACACTGCCTCGTGTCCATGCAAGCGCGAGGCTCGTCGGTCGGTCAGTAGTGTGAAATGACCCAACCAGAACCATCGTGCTGTTCCCTTTCGTGATACAGGTCCAACTGACCAATAGGCAGTGGAACACACTTCATCAATTTGCGCAGGTTGCTGGCAGGTACAACCGTGACTGCTGGAATTCATGAGGAACGATCTAAAGAGGTCAATGACACACGAGCCCTTGCCCACGAGAACTGTTCCCGCTTGCATCACCCTACTGCAACAATCACACCTCGGGTTATGTGCTACACACAGCGCTACACACAGTAAACCTTGAGCACTGCAGTTATGAAACCCGCAGGCTGTGCTTGTTTGCAGTGCCCTTTCGAGGAGTCGACCAAGCAGTAAGCTACAAGCATGTAGACTGTAAGCAAATACGCCAGGTATAGCGACTGTTGTCTGCCAGCTGGAGTGTTGGATGGAAGTACTGCAGTCAGTTGTTACTGCCGTTCTGGAATCCGAGCTTCGTACGTCTATATCATCAGATGACTACCATCATAGTATAGAGTGCGCTTTGAGTCGTTTAGGGCGTCCAACTGTCCAATGCTGTAGGCTTCAACCGTATATTGTATGCGGCAAGTTCTGTTGCACGTGCTGCAGAGGATACGGCGCGATTGCAAAAGGTTGCAGTGCTACCAGCAAATAGTATAGCTAGTTTGCTGGCATATTCGAAGGTACACATGGCCTTCATTGCTTGCCACCCCGCGTTGCCTTGTCAGACACTGTGCTGCCAACTTACCCACATGTGGACTGTCGCTGCAGCAACGGTATCGGTTCAATCACTCGTAGGAATATTGCTGCCCAACGTACTGCAACGCAGAAGGATGTCAGCTTTGACCGCCGTGCCAGCAGCTGCGATGACCAGCGCAAGGCAACTGACCAAGCCCAGGGCGCTGCGGCCAGCGTTTCATGTTGCCCCCAGGACAGGCTGGTAAGTATCGGATGACGTCCAACCCCTCTGTTGCGCGCACGCATGATTCATCAACGCATGTTGGCAGCGGCAAACCGTGATACAAACTTTGCGAATCTTGACAACAGTGCATCTTGCCATTGGCAGGATCAACGACCCAAACGGACCATTCTATCATAACGGACAGTATCACCTCTTCTATCAGCATGTTCCCGACAGCTCAGAATGGCAATGGGGTCTTGTGTGGGGCCATGCCAAGAGCAAAGACATGGTCAACTGGGAGCATCTGCCACATGCACTAGTCCCCCAGCCTCATACTCCAGATCAGCATGGGTGCTTCAGTGGTTGTGCTACTGTGGATCTGGATGGCAGACCAAGCATTTTGTATACAGGAGTAGGTAGCAGTATGCTTGCATGTGATGCTTGCAGCCAACAGGGAGTCACGTTGTGACATGCAGTGCTGGCAGCAAGTTCCAATCAACATCTAGTGCCACAATAATCTGTGCTTTTGTGCTGCTACGCAGCCTTGGGGTTGAAGCACAGCTGATGTACACAACCCACAGCTGCATGTTCACCAACTGCCTGTGGCTACGCTTTCCTTGTGCAGGTGATCAGAAAGCCTGAGCCAGAGCATGGCGCCTATGAGAATCAAGTCATCGCTGTTGCCACGGACCCAAGTAAGTGCTGACACCACTCCCCTTTAACTCCTGCTGCTTACTGCTTGCAACTCACTCTACAACATGCATGCTCTGTCCTGCATCCTCTGTCCTGCACGTGACATACCTATCTGCTGTCAACATAGACTTGCCTGCATTGGATGCCATTCATGCTTTGTTTCTGTGGCGGCCTTGAGTTCTACCTACAAATACGTGATGCAGGTGACCCAGACCTCAAGGAGTGGCAGCAACTGCCAGGGACGTTCCTGCCCCCACCACCTGCAGACATGGATGTCACTGGTTGGAGGGACCCATTCATTCTTGAGCGACCAAGTGACAGCTCACCCTGGTGGTATGTCATGGTGGGCGCAGGAATAAAGCAGAAGTTGGGGACTGCTATGGTATACAGGAGCAAACATCTGAAGACAGGTGAGCTGTGTTATGCTGCACTGTCTGCATGCACTTGCTGGGCCCCTGTGCAGCTGCTTGTCTCAGGCACTAGTACTCAAAGGACATGTTTTGTATATACCCCGCAGCACAGAGGCTGGATTCGTGCTGTGCTTGACAGTGTTCCTGCATACCAAAGACTTGCCATGTGTCGCTGTTTCTTTGCTTTGAACTTCTGTGTGGCAGCACCTCATGCATGCTCTTGGTCTGTATATCCTGCAGGGTGGGAGTATGTAGGAAATCTTTGTGAGTCCCCCAGCAACACCATGTGGGAGTGCCCTATCATGGCAACACTCACCAGCGCCTGTCCACATGCAGCCATCGATGCCCACAACGGGACATCAGATGCTCAGGGACTTGTGAGGCGGCACATGCTGTGTATCTCTCCAGACTACTGTGTCAACATGGCACAGTATTACCTGGGAGACTACGCTGCAGGAAAATTTGACCTGGAGAAAGCTTCTGGCCCTCATGCCCTGGACCTTGGTGATATTTTGTATGCGCCCAACCTGCTGACTGACAAGCATGTGAGTATACGAACGCTACCTATCATCATCATGCTGCCCTGCAAAAGAAGCAGCTAGCAACCCAACAGCTACCTTGCTTCTTGCGGTGCCTCATACAAGGAATGTTGTGTATCGAAGGTGTGGGCTGCTGCAGACAGTGAGCACAGAGTCTTCTTTGGTAATCAACATTGCCATGGCATGCGATCTGCAACCAGCATGGGTTGTTTTGTACCACCCTGCAGGGTCGCACAGTGATGTGGGGTTGGATGCAGGAGAAGCCAGTGCTGAGACCAGTTGGTGACTATCACAGCTCATGCTGTTTGTGTGTACCTAGAGTGTTGTATCTCAGTCCGGGTGAGCAGGGCGATGCCTGTGGACAGGGTACTGTACTTGCCATGCTCTGGTTGTGTACCTGTACACATCCCAGCATGCTCATTGTGATGTTGGTGTACTGTGCATTCATCTTATCCTGCCCTTCAACTTGTTGTACATGCGTGTATGGTCAGCTTGCACCTGTGTGCATAACGTGTTTCATCTGTCATCATCTTTTATGCAGATGGCAGTACCTTGCTCCAGGAGCCCTTGCCAGAGCTGAAACTTCTACGTCAGCAGCAGCATGCCTGGACAACTGAGGGCATCCCAGTATCGCTGCTGCCAGGCTCATCTGTAGATATCGCCAACAGTGTGAGCAGGAGCAGTCATCTAGACTTGGAGTTGACCATATCAAAGGGCGATTGTGACTCAGTTGCAGTGGTGTTGCAGCCCTTTGCACAGAGTGGTGTAAGCGGTGCTGCTGGCGCTGGTATCACGTACTGCTGGAAGACTAATACACTGCAGGTACACCAATGCGTAGCAACGTACTCTTGCAGTATACACCTCCTGCTCTGTCTTTCATGTTTTTGATCCAGATGTCTGTTGTTACCACCTGTCCTCTACCTCATTGTTTTCAAAACTTTCCTGCTGATGCGAGGCTTTCCTGGCAGACAAGCTCTGGTTATCAGCGCAAGTTTGTAGAACAGCAACCTCATCACTCTTGTGGTTACATTGTGTGTGTTCAGGTGATCAACACTACCGATCTGTCGGTCCTCGAGCAGTATGCAGCAACACATGTTGAGCCCCCAGTGCTCAAGACCTTACCTGCTCCCGCTGAGGAAGACATGGAGCTGGCCAGGCAGGCAGAAGCAGCAGCAGTAGCTGCAGGCACACCCCGTCGCTGTGGCGGCAAACTGGCTACTCCTGGGGCTGTCAGCTCATACAACGCCACTGTTGATGTTGCTGCAGCTGGAGAGTCTGTGGTGTCACTCAGAATCTTGATTGATGGAAGCTGTGTGGAGGTGTTTACTTGCAGCGGCCAGGCGCTGGGTACAAGAGTATACAGAGGTGATGAAGCTCCCATCAGCAGTACAGCTCCTGTGTCCTGCAATGGAGGTGTTAATGGCATGCAAGGCAGTACACATTGTGGTGAGATCCAGCTTGTCAGCTTTGGCCCTGGTCCTGCACTGTTGCTGAATGCGTCTGCATGGACTATGAGCAACATGTGGGTACAGCAGGAGCAGGAGGCTGCAGAAGCTGTTGTGCTGCCACAGCCTGCCTCGTCAGCAGTGACAACCGCAGCTGCTGAAGTCCTGCAGGGATTGGTGGCAGCAGATGTGGGTGTAGCTTCAGCCGTTGTGCTGCCTCTTGCTCAATTGGCAGTTGAGGCATCTGTGAATGCAGAGGAGATGGGACCAATGTCTCCAGCAGCAGTTGTAGAAGCCCGCGCTTGAGCAGGCCAGCTGGCTTCTTCTGGCATGAGTGGTGTCTGGATGGAGGTGTGTTAGTGACTGCAGTGATGTGTATTACATAATCAGCATGTGGCATGCATATATGGCTGCTCGGGGTGCAGCTTGCTGATTTACATTTCTTCTCACACACTAGCGGTGCAGTGCTGGTTTTCAATAGGCCTGTAAGTGCTGTTTGTTGTTCTGCGGTGAGCTACGACAGTAACAAGGCCCCAGTCTGGGTCTGTTGGCACATACTGTTGATATCATACCCAACTGGCAGATGCATTCCTAATGCCTGATAACGAAAGTCTTGCGCTGTGAGTGTGCTGTGTTCTGCAGGCAGCCTTCTGAGCTGCCGTGTAGCTTTGCTTGCATGGCTGAGGGTTGTTCTGGGTTGTTCTGTGCCAGTACTGGTACTCTGTGTAGGTGCATTCACTAACACAGTGCCTTGCAGGTATACATGTAGGCTCTTGCCGCTGCAATAGTGGTAACCTTTGCTTGGGAGCGTCAGGTGATACTGATGTATCATATGTCTGCGCTATATATGTACCAGAGATGTCTATTGTCATGTACCAGACATGTATGCACTGCCAATAACATAGTATGCCCAATACGTAGTAGTAGTTACCCTAATACATAGCATGCTGGGTTATATGAGGCCTGTGTACTTGTGTACCCTCATGTTATACATACACAAAGCGGACAACAGGGCATTAGCTGTACTCATGTATGCGATACGGTGTCCGCAGAATGTGGTCTGTATATATCTTTGCTATGTACCATCACTGTATAATCACCCTATGTTGACGATATCAATATGTGCATTGCTATGAAGGGTGCTGTACTCAGTGCCGACTCCTGTGTTGGCATGTTGTTCTGGCCTATGTCATAAAGATTCCCAGTGGATTATGTTGTAACCGGCAGCAGTGAATCAGGTGCATGGCATATTGATCAGCTGCATGTTAGCCGTTGAGCGTGGCATGCTAATGACGATCGTGTTGGTGGTATCACAGTCAGATGTGCATCACATGTTCACTTCCAACTGGTTGCAATTGGATGCAATATATTGTGCATGCTAGGTTTGCATGTCCTTGCCTGCTTGTTGAATCGAGTACAGCAGCTTTGTTTATTTGTTTTGATTGTCTTGCCATACTGGGCAGGTGTTGTTTTCAAACCTTCAACTGTAGCTTGGAACTCACCTGCTGTACAAGTCTACCCAGCGGTGCAGAGGTGTGTATCGTTGTTGGTGAGTGCCTGTGTATGCATGATAGATGTTTTGCGAAAGGCAATTGTGATCGATACAAGGCAGCAAGTATCGACATTTGTTCAATACCGAAAGAGATGAATTGGTCATTGTGTCTTGAATATGAATTTGCCCACTCTTGCTTGCAGCAGTAGCCTGGCAGTTCTGGCAGTTGGCGTGAGGGGTGACCGCCAATGGACCTTGCTGCAGTGGACCCTCCTACTGATGATCACAGCAGATTAGCAGGTTGTCACAGGGCTGGACTCCACAGGATACAGCAAACAGGGCGCTAATTGACGGAGCGTACTCTATACAATGGGAGGCCAAGTACCCAACAGCGCCCCGATTCCTGAGTTTTGGCTGACCCCCAAGCTTCACTGTCACGCGGCCGATTGCTGGCACCTGTGGCACAATTGCTCACAAGTTGTCTTACCGATACTAGCCCGCCGTCCTACTGTGTTCACGGTGCCAGTAGGTGTTTAGTGCCGAGCGCATGCGTGCATCTGTACTTGCTACCCCCCTGACAGCGGGTTGGGACATTACATTTCTCAAAAAGCTATGAACTATTACAGAACCTGTAAGACAATCTATCAGCACTGTGTTGCTCTTGCTGGAACCACATCTCGGCCTTGACTGCGTGCGGACTGTCCCTGCAGCTTGATTGCGCTGTGTTCCTTGCAGAGCCAGATAACTTTAGTACGCATATTGTAGGGGACCAGCAACAACAGGATCATTGGGGCCCACTTTTGCTCGCCTGGCCAACTCGCAGCTGCTATCTGCTGCACATCAGGATGCACAGCTGCACGAGCCTGTGTGCTCCGCAACCAACGAGTTATCATTCTGCGAGTGTAAGCAGCGGGTTGGTCGCTCATCGTGTGCATGTGCCACACTGCACACAGTGGCCATCACATCAGCGACACAAGGTTTCCTGCAACACAGCAACAGCAGCAATGACGCCTGATAACACCCATCACCCAACATGTCACCCATCGGTCAGCAGCAACTGTGACTGCATCAGCCAAAGCCACCACAGCAGGCATTCAAGAACATCAGTAGTCGCCTTTAGCATGGGCAATGGCAGGAGCAACGTAAGCAACAGCAGCAGCAGTAGTCAGCCGCAGATGCAAGCCGACCAGCCACAGTGGGCAAACAGCAACCGCCTGCTTCAGCAACGACAAGCAGCAGCTGCACGTGAGCAGCAGCTGCAGCAGCAGCAGTGGCAGTATCAACAGCAGATTCTGCAGCAGCAGCAGATGGAGGGCTACACCACAGCTGCCGACACTGACGGCCAAGATATGATCATGCCTAGACCAAGATTCGTTCTCAGATCTTATAACACAGTCAGACAACAAGGTAACAGTCATAATGTGTGTGGATGCTGTTACAACCATTGCATCATCTTGTTCTCAATCACTGTAACAACAGCTGGTCATAAGCTAGGTTGAATTGGTCTGGGCAACATAGCTGCGGCAGCCTGTATATCCAAATACATGTCAAACTATCTTCTCTAACACCGCCGCCGCCGCTGCTGCTGCTGCTACTGCTGCTATACAATGCACTGTCTCATCCTGCTACATGCTACAGACTGGTACAAGCAGCCACCACTCAGCACAGATCCCAAGGCCCTTCAAGCAGCAATACTTCAACGCTGTGGACGCGGCTTCATTGAGCCAGCTGCACTCCAGCATCTGATGGTGATTGCAAGTGATGAGAGAGACGCTCAAATGGTGCTGTCTGCTGTAGCAGCAGTGAGAGCAGTAGCTGTATCACGGGGCAAGATGCAGCCATGGCCGGACCCCTTCCTGAAACAATTTGTGCGGGTAAGAATCTATTCTGTTTATATCTAGATATATATCTCAACATGTTTGGTTTATCTATGTCGTTGTCGAGTGGGTATCCTGCTGTACTTTCAACTTGGCCGTTTGTCGAAGTACATATCAGTCGAAGTACTACTGCCGATTGTTACAAACCCACACTGCTGCTGCTGCTGCTGCTGCTGCTGCTGCTGCTGTTACCTGAATCACTACTATATACTCCACAGATGTGTGTATCATGTGACTGTCATGAAGTGCTGGTGTCAGCCATGCAGCGACCTGCTGAGTTGGGGTTCATGTTCAAGTGGAAGACCTTACTTGTGGCGCTCAAATATTGGGGAGACCACTGTGATGTGGATAAGTTGCAACAGGTAACTTTGAAAATAACATTGTTATTTCTGCATGTTATATGTGTGTTATTTTGCGCAAAGTTGAATTTTATCTGCGTCGTATAAATAGAACAAAACAAAGATTAATCTATGTATTGTATCTATACGCACATGCAGACTGCTGCTCTCCTCGGTAGCCTGCTAACATATTATTGCTGCTGCCGCTGCTGCTGGCATGTGTGCAGATCGCTTTTGTCATGGAGGATGCCGGTCTTATTGTCGATGAGAGATTAGCATATGTTGTCCTGAGAGCAGCAGTGAATGCATCTTGTGACAATGACAGAATCAACATGTTGTTAACATGGTTTGAAAGTAAAGGTGTTGGTAGGGAGCAGTTTAGACCGGCGTTGATTAGATTGCTGGAGAAGGGTGGAGCAGCAGCAGCAGCAGCAGTGGGTGATGGCAGCAGCAGCTCAGACACTTGACCAGCTGGGGTGACAATGCATCTGAAACATGTAGTTTAGTATGAAGTTCTTGCCTCGCAGGCTGTGATGTTGTCAACCGGTGAAGTCTATCTGTTTCCAGATGCCCCATTGTGCTACATCGCAATGCCTGACGGTCGGCAGTACCACGTAGTATATTCGTATCGACCGTCTTAGGCAAGGCACATGTTCTACATGCGGCAACTCTTCCCTCCTTGATGATTTGTTGCAGTTCACAAACCTTTGAAGGCAGGGTCGCATGTTTGTCGTCCGAAACGAAGAGATAGATTCCGGTCGTCCGGTGGGACGATGATTGACCGCCTGCGAAGTGACAGGACGGTTTCACAAGCCCGAGATACCGCTTCCGACCACCGATCGTTCATCTGAACGAAAGTCACCAGCGGAAGATGCGACCTCTCGTTGAGAATGCTGTTGTTCATAGCGCCCGGATACTCGTCCATGCAAATAGGCCCGACGACATTGCCAACATGGCGGCCAGCAACATGGCCGCAAACAATAATTGTTTGTTTCCTCCACAATACATGCAGCACAATGACTCATAGCCGGACAATCGTACTGTACCGCCCAGTAATGTATGTCCCAGACAAACGTTGGTAACAACTGCTGTCAGCAGACTGCTGTCAGCAGAACAGCAACAGCATCAACTCCGGGAGAAGTGGCTGACAGCCTGAAGTTCACAGCCTGCCATCATCCCTGTGAAGGTATCAGCATGATGCTTGACCTCATATTCAACCATGTGAGACACCCAACTTGGTAAAGTTACCAGTGGATATGAACATGTGAAAATATATATCGACATGCAAGCAAACAGCACAGCTGTAATTACAGATTTACAAGGTATGCATTGGGGCCGCCACCCAGAGCCTTGTCATCGACAAAGCAGCTTTCGGTGCCGAGTGCTATGTCGCAGTCCGTGCCATGACTACCTCAACAGGTGTGATGTGATGTGATGAGACATGCATCCAACTTGTCACTGAGCACACTTTTCAACAATGCAACATTTGGAATGAGTATATCAGGACCCTGATGTACTACTCAGTAGTACAGGTAAGCAATCTATAACATATGTCAAACCCTCAGTATTTGTGTTTTGTTTGCAAAGCTGACGGCCACCCAATCAGGATGTGCACTGCTCCACTGTAACTGATTAATCTCAGCACCGCCACTGTATGCTAATATGGGATCTAGGTTATGACTACCAGGTCCCCCAGCAGCAGCAGCAGCAGCAGCAGTACCGTCGGCAGCAGCAGCAGCAGCAGCGCCGGACGATGATGCATTGTTGGGGTTACCTGCTGCTGCTGTATCTGCTGCAGTAGGGGGTGTGGTGGGTGGGGCTGGCTGAGCAAGGGGTGATAAGTCCCAGATTAGGGCCTGGCAGCAGCAGCAGCGGCGGCAGCAGCAGTGAAAGCTCAAATACGGAACAATGGAGAAGACACTGACACTGTATATGATGCATACTCTAAATACACAGTGTTCACATTCATACTATACATACATCAAATTATAATGCATACACCGCATACCTGACAATCGTCTGTCTCCTCCTGCATATCTTTACATGCACGCAATCACAGAATATACATTTCTTACATACAACACATATATATACATACATGAAATATGCAACAAATATAATGTTTATGCAAAAGATATCACACATACACTATCTACATACCTGGCAGTCATCCCCTGCTGTACAAATATGACTGGCGCTGTGAGGGGCCCAGGCCAGCGCATTCACACAGCCCTGGTGACGGGCTAAGTGGGTGATAGGAACGGTCGGGAAACGAATGTCCAAAATAACAACCTGAAAAAACAAAATAACATGTCGTGTCAGCTTGCTATGCTATAAGGCAGTCGTGTAAGCTGCTGCTGCTGCTGCTGTGATACTATACCTTAGGGCTATCAGCCACCAGTGTTGCGATATATCTTGGATCTTGTTTGTTCCAGCCTAGTCGCAACAACGGCGTGTCAGGCGGACCTTCAAAAATGAT
>JARWLF010000620.1:0-14448 GCA_029853055.1 Scenedesmus sp. KT-U
AAAACAACAATTGTTTTTGAAGCAAGCCACAGAGTAACTGCAAGCACAATCATACACAAGGTGATGGCAGCCACAATCACCTGTAGATGTACACCTACAGCTGTGCAACCTGCTTCTGGTGTTGTATTGCTCAACATGGGTTGCGTCTGGCTTGTATGACATACTGGTATCCAATAGCTCATCAACCTGCCGCGCTGCTCGTGCCGTGCAACGGAATGATCAGCTTTGGTGTCAAGTCGTAGGTATTTATGAAGGCTTGTATCAGCTAGACCGTTGCCAGTAGCAGTACATAGGTCAGATATTTGTGGGCATGCAAACCTGATAGTAAGAGGGATCACCGCCTTGTTACCTTGTAGGTTTGTTGATAGCTACCAGGATTCACTCTGATGCGGTTGCTCTTGCATTCCACCTGTGTGCAGGTGCCTTCCAGGAAATAATGACAACTGGCATCGTCTCTGCAGCCGTCGCGACAGCCATCCTTGTCTGCTTTGCTATCCCTCTGCGAGCAGATGCAAGTCAACATCAATTCAGGATGAAGCAGCTGCTAACAAAGGAGGATCCTGGTGGTTATGGTTACGGTGCACCTCCTGGTGGCTTCACATATGGCGGTGGCTCCCATGCTGGCCGGCCTTCTACCAACGGGGGTATGTGGGGTGGCAGTGCCCCGGCTAGCAGCGAATCCAGCAGTGGCATATCTATAGGCATACCAAAAAGCAGTAGAATTGGTATCCCAAAGCGTAGTACAAGTCAGCAGGGAAAGAAGTTGCTTACTACTGCACATCCTGCCAGTTGGAACTGGTACAAAAACCACTGGTGGTCAGGGTTCTGGAGCAGCTCATAGTGCTGGTGGGCCCATCAGCCCTAGGAAGGTTTGCATGTTGTGCTAGCCACTGGCACACGGATACCGGATAACAGTGCGAGCACTCTGTTCATGTAAGTCAGGGCCCTAGTGGCAGCTGCATTGGATGTTTGAGAAAGGTCCCAGACCTAGTGGACTTTGCCCTGACATAGCGCACCAGCTTGGCCTCACTTGCCAAGTGCTGATTCTGCATTGTTCATGTGGACCAACCAGCAAACTTCCAAGCATGTCGAAGAACCGAGTTCTTGTTAGCATACTATGTAAGCTGCTAGTAGCAGATTTGGTCAGCTTGAGGTTACACAATGGACAGGTTGCTGGTTCCATGGTGGTGTTTGCTTGTCATTTGTGTCTTCAAGAAACCTGCGGCAATAGTGCTGCACAGCAGTACACTGGCAAAGGATAGTGCAGGTCTGTACGTTTGTAGCATCAACGTGTGTGCTGCAGACAGACAACGTTTCACCTTTTGAGAGCTTTGCTCCTCAGTCAGTGGCAACAGTCTCAGGGCTGATGCTTCACCGAAGGATGTGCCATGACTATTGCCACAGTGGTCTGAGAATCCCTGTAAAGTCATCAAATTTCTGTTAGTCGATCCCAGAAACCTGTTGTTTGCCTTTGGCCTGAAAGCTGGCAGCGGCCTCAGATCTTGGCCGTGCATACGCGCGGGACCATCTGCGATGTCTCGATGTACCAGCTCTTTGAAACAGAACATTCGGCCAACAGACTTCTGATATCGTTGCAAGCAGGAATGTTCCTGCTGGTGACCATGACAGACTGTCCAGCCAACCTGTGCGCGGACCCACGCGCACCTCCGAGGTGCACGCCGTACACGTCCTACGTAGGACCGCGTGAAAGGTCCGGCAGCGTGCCTTTTCGCTCCTTCATTCAGCCTTCAGTCTCACAAAACGTTCACGTGTTGTTTATACGAAGGGGTCTTGCAAGCTGCAATAAAGGCAGGACTGTGCAGTATCCACTTGCCATGCTCAAAACGGCTGCTGCGCGTATGCTCGGCTGTTCCCTACTGGTGAGCTCATGCATGTAATGTTTCGCTGCAGTCATGCAGAACGCAACGATATAGTGACCGGCTACGACTGAAGTGTATTGCTTTCACTCGTCCTGTCTGCTGGCAAGCGAACGAGTTCTTGATTGGCTGTGCAGTCGAAACGGGGCGTAGAATACTCTGCTACCGGCATTGCCATGGACTCTGCTCAGTATCGTGCATCTCCTTCAATCAGACGATACTCCCCTGCTTTTGCTGTGTTGTACGTGTGCAGAAGTGTTCCGTCAACCGTAATCATCTCTGGTTGGGAAGGTAAAGCATTAAAGGGTGAGTCTCAGCTCTGTCCAGCAGCTTGTTGCTTGCTTCTGGAGATGGCTACAAGTCTAGCTGACCAGTGCACTGATCGAAGCATGCTGCTAGCAACAAGTTTGGTGCATCAGTATATACAAGTCACCCATATACACAGCTTGCACTGCGCTGGCCACCGCTCGGTCCACTGGTATTCCTTCTGTGCCACCTGAAGCAGATATTCATGCTCACCTGCACACCTTGTGCATGCACAGCAGAGGAATTGCATTACGTGCAACCATGGCCACACACTTACCAGATGCATGAGGCATCTGTAGGGTTTGAACATCGGGACCTGGAAATATGTGCTCATGTTCACAAGTTATGTGTTGCTAATGTGTGCAGGCATAAAGCTAAGAGCTGTAGAAGGTACCAACAAGCTTCGAGCCTTGAGTCAAGGTAGGTTTCTTCCATGATTTGACAACTGTATATGTGCGCTGCCCAGTCATGAGGATTCAGCAGGTTCACTGGGAAGGCTGTCTGTGGTTGTTGCTGCAGATACACCTTACTCCGAAGCATCTACAGCAACAGCCATGAGCAAAGTTGCGATGGCTACATCAGTCGAGTTGCAATGGAATTTCACACCTGCAGCTGCCATTATGACTTCCTAGTCAGCTTTGTCAGCTGTAGCTTTGTCTTTGGCAGCGCTGCTATAGCATACAATTAGCTGCACCCAGTCCGGGCTCAGCATGTGCTCACAGTAACTTGCCATGCCTTCAACAGGTACAGATGCCTACAATATCCTGCTGTACCTGTTGTTGCTCTGACCCCAGTTCAGGCTGCCCAAGATGGTGATGCGCCGTCCTATCCTTGCAGCCACCATGGCTGCACTGATCCTCTCCTGCGATATCACCGCGAGGGCAGAGTCCGACTCTCGCGCCAGGAAGCTTTTGACTCCCAAGAAAGGATCTGGTGATGGCTCCAGTGGCGGCGGCGGCAGCTCCGGTGGCTCCGGCGGTGGCGGCGGCTATGGTGGTGGTGGCGGCGGCTCCGGTGGCAGCAGTGGTGGTGGCTCCGGTGGCAGCTATGGAGGCTCGGGTGGCTCCGGCGGCTCCGGTGGCAGCAGTGGTGGTTCCAGCGGATCTGGTGGTGGATCCGGTGGATCATCAGGCGGTTCTGGTGGATCCAGTGGTTCTGGTGGATCTGGTGACTCAGGTGGATCTTTTAGTTCGGGGGGATCAGCTGGCAAGTCTTTTAGTGGATCCTACGGTGGTAGCTATAACGGTCCTAGTGGATCTGGTAGCTATGGTGGTAGTTTTGAGGGTTCTGCCAGTGGTTCCAAAGTATCTTCAGGTGGTTCTAGTGGATCAGGTGGTTCCAGCGATGGATCAGGTGGATTGTCTGGTGGATCTGGTGGTCCAAGCGGTGGATCTGGCAGTTCAAGCGGCGGATCTGGTGGCAAGTCTACTGGTGGCTATGGTGGTGGCTACGGCGGGTCTACTCCAACTGGTGGATACGGTGGTGGACATGGTGGCTCAGGTGGATCTGGTGGTTCGGGTGGTGGATCTGGTGGTGGTTCCAATGGTGGATCCAGTGGTGGATCTTTTGGTGGTTCCAGTGGTAGTTCTGGTGGATCCACCGGTGGAAGCGGTGGATCGGGTGGTTCAGGTGGGAAGTCCAGTGGTGGTTATGGCTATAGTTATGGTACTTCTGGTGAATCCGGTGGATCTGGTGGTTCAAGTGGTGGCACTGGCGGTGCTAGCGGTGGCACCGGCGGATCTGCTGGATCAGGCGGATCCAGTGGTGGATCAGGTGGATCATCTGGTGGATCTCCTGGTGGATCAGGTGGATCTTCGGGCGGCTCCAGTGGTGGATCTGGTGGATCCAGCGGTGGTGTTTATGGTTCTGGCCAAGGCTTTGGCGCAAGTGGTGGGCCATCCGGCGGCTCTGGCTCTGGCAGGGGCTTTGCTACCAAGGGTGGTACTGGCAGCGGCAGTGGTTCTGGGTATGGGTATGGAACACCAGCTGTAGCTGGCAAGTAAGCACGTGTGTATATAGCATTATAAAAGACATTGCTAGGTTCCATACATGTAATGTTGAGCCCCTGATGGCCAGCAATTGGTAACTGCCATCACAAGAAGCACTTTGTTTGCTCACTTGCGGCATTGCATTATAAGACATTGCCCAGGAAGGTCTTGGTGCACCAAGTATCTCAATAACGATCGTGGTGCGCATCCGATCGAGCTGGTTACCTAAGATACCTGTTGTATAGGATAGATTGTTGTTGCCAACTGGTGGCTTACGAGTCAGTTGACACCTTGTTGGACAATGGTATATACCATGTTATATATCATATCAAGTGATAAGTGGTGGTGCTACATGTTGTCAAATGGTTGGGTGGTTATATGTTGCAATAACGGATGTGCTAACAACAAAGAAAACACCAATGAATGTTTCTGAGATTTATTGCAGAGCACTGCTTTGAGGCTCACATTTTTGGCTAGCAGCAGTTATTTGGCAATTCTTTGTCGTGATGCCAGGGCATGCTCGGAGCAATACTTCACTGATCAATTTATGCCGATGCAGTTTTGCATACTGCAGCTGATTGTTTCTGGGCTTCATGGGGTGAAGTGCCACCGCCGTAGCCTAGTTAGGAAGTGCAAGTCATAATGTGCTTGATTGCTACGAGCCGACACAACAGGTTACCTATGGTTGCACTTTGTTGAGTCTGCTCATATGACCACAGTAACACGTTTTAGCGCTGGAGCTTGCATAACTTGACAAGCAGCCAGCAGAAGCTCTGGTAACACCTCAAAGCTCAAGTCCACTGCACAACATTGGCAGCAATGTACGCACAAAGCCTGCTGAGCTTTAGCAGTGCCGGGCACTGCTGCAGCACACAGGCAGCTGCCAGCCAATCGATTATTGACTGCTTGTGCTCAAGCGAACAGCATAGAGAGATCAGCCAAGTCTATATCTGAGCAACATGATGAGAAGATAGGTAGCCTAGCGGCGCTGGTGCAGGATGGCAGGTTGCAAAGCAACATACCACATAGCTCATGCCACAGCATGCACTCAGCTGAGTTGAACTCATTTGACTGGAATGAGAGCAATATCTGGACCAGCAGTACTGGCTCAGTCAGGAGACCACCTCCCGTGAAACAAACTCATCATCATCCGATGATCAACTCAGCATATCTTCTCAGCCTTTTTGCATCAACTGCAGCACAAAAGCATAGGCATGCCCCAGTGCAGGCCCCAGAACATGCTCTGAAGCCGAGATACCTCGCTGCAAGCTGGCAGCGGCTGCATGGCCTACAGCAAGGACTTGAGCAGTCATACTTTACAGACTGCACCCATCTTGCGGGCAGACATTGCCTTGTAGTGAAGAGACCCACGGCATGTATTGACGTCGGAATATGCAAATGTGCCACTTCATGTATCAGGTTGCCTCCCTGAAGCTCTACAGCTGTGATGAAAGTACATAGCTGTCAAAAAATATCACAGCGTTCCTAGCAATGACTTGATTCGTGGCAGCTTCAAACCATTCCTCTTCCTCGGTCGACAATAGTGGCAATAGTGTATAGCATTCACACTGCCTCCAGCCCAAGCACTTGTGTACCCGTTTTGTGGTTGACGTACCTTGGAGGATGCCATGCTGTCAGCACATTTCTGCGGATTATTGCACAGCGACATGATGTGCAGCTCCTGCCATTGGACACGAGACATTCACTAAGGTATAATGGCAAGTTGCCATAGTGCAAGCTTTGTAGGGGTTCTATACGTCTCATTACAGTGCCTGGTCTTGGAAGACCGGTAAGATGACTAAGATGACTTTGTTGCATTCTTACACACATCCATACACACCCATACAATACTCATACAATACCAAGCACCTCTCAACCGTCCCAAGCAGTTGCCACTCCAAAGCACTTGCAAGCTGTTAGTAACGTTAACGCTCACCACATGAAACATACAACCACCTCGGCCATCCCTGCTATGAGCCGCTAACATGTAAGCAGATTACGATTGATTAGCTGGACATCAGAGTCACTTGGCTTGCTACACAAGAAGGCTTGCGGCACAGGAATAAGCCTGATAGGGAAGCTTAAAGGTAGCATACAAGACCAGTGCCTCGATTCGGCAACCCTTGCACGAAAATGCTGTCATCAATTGACACTACACCTGTCGGTGGTGTACTGGAAGTCGCTGTGTCTTTCGATAGCAACTTTGTGCGCTCACTAGCCAACAGCTGCTTGATTGCTGTGTATTGCTTCTTCTCTGTAGCCCATCTTGATCCCCAGTAGCCCAATTCAAGCTGTAACTTGCTGGCTACCACGTCCCTGACCACTGTGTTGCAAGTTGCATGGCACAAGGATGTTCAGACCATGTGTGACTGTGCTGCCTGCTACACCACTGCAAAGGCTGTTAACTCTGATACAACAGCAAGTTGTCAACAAATGTGTTACCTAACAAACTGAGTATATCTCCAACATGATCAGCAGGTAGTCATCAGTGTGCACATAGTGTGCTGCACGGAGGTCTGCTTCAACATCATGCCAGCTGGAGCTGCTCAAGCGCAACATGCAGTGCTGCAGTGTGCCATCAGCATGTCCCGTCACTATGCAATCACGCTGACTGAGGTATATGTTGGTACTGTTTGACCCATTGGTGGCACTCATCTTCAGACTATAGTCAATTTTAGCCATGCTTAGCTCACTACCCTTAAGAATCAAGTGCACGATCATGCCAATGCCAGCTGCCGTTGGGTTTTGAGGGTCTTGTGCACTTGCTGGCTGTGGACCTGGGATCAGCTGCAGTCCCATTGTATATGATCTGCCATGCCAGTAGTGGCTCGGGCCAGTCACTATTGGCGAGTTGCTTTTTGTGCCTTGACACTGGCCATATAGCTGCCGAACTGTGTCCAAAGGTAGTTCCCATCTGTACTTGGGCTTTGTCACCATGGAATCTGGCCTCTTACTGCTGCACCACAAGGGGAACTTCTGCGCAACACTGTTGGCAACTGAGGGATACTGTGCCGCAAATGGACCACAGCTGCAAATGCCAGCAACTTGCAGCTCATATGGGCTGAGACAGCTGCTGGCATCTGGGTCGGTGCTGATTACTGTTGCAATGAAAAGTGAGCTGCAGTGAGCCATCCTCACTAAGCCAAGAAGCTCTTGCAGTTGCTGCTGCTTGGCTGGTGAGTCTGGTTGGTTTTTGATCCATTGCATCACTAGGTAGGCAACTGTGTTCTCTGTGGCAACTCTAGTTCTACTACTTGCTAGCAAGGACTGCAAAGCCTTGAACGGAAGCTGTAATAGCAGCTGCTGACCGTCCCCGGAAACTGCTTTCATGTCTAGGTCGCCAAGGTCCACTTGCAGCCTTGATGCAGCAATATCAGCAATCATCTGACAATGCTGACTCTCAACAACACTATCCGGAAGCCGGAAATAGTCTATTGCTGTTTCCAGCCTGATGCTACCTTCACAGCTCTTGAATGCACTGCATACAGCTGCTAGAACCTTTGGCACTCCATACTTGTCAGCTAAGACCAGCAGCGGCAGCCAGAGCTCCTGCTGCAGGTCTCTAAAGTCTGGTCGATCCTGATACATGCTCTTGAGCAGTAGCTGACCTAGTTCAAGCTGACCAGCAGGTACTGTCATGCTGATCTGTGGCTTGCTGCTGAGGCATGTTTTGGAGGAAGGAGTGCTCGGGGTCCAATTGATTAGCTGCATGCAATACAGAAGAATTGCAGGTATGGAATAGAAGTGCATCTGATATGTGAGGCCAGTAATCAGACCAATAGAGAGACGGACCATACTTGTACGTTGAGGTCAGCGTGTTACATGGTCATGCTGTGCTGCAGTGTCTACTGCTCAGTCAGCAGCTCATGAGCTGTGCCATTGTACGCTCTCAAGCAACACTCATCAGCAACCTTTTGCAGCACACCTGTGCTTTGAAGTACTCGCTGTTGGGTGCCAAGACCATCTTGTGGCTACTGATAGTAGCAGGCTGTTTTCGCTTGGTGCCCAGATCCTCAGCATCTTCAAACAGGAGCACATCAACATCGCTCAACACATCACTGGCCCAGAACTCTTCGTAACCTGACATCTTGTGTCGAGGCAGATTGAAGTGTGCTACTGTCGGTGCGTAGCTGGGCTTATGAGCAGGCCAATCTGCTCACGGCTTTTTCTTACGTTGTACTGCAGAGGGCACGATTGATCTGTCACCGCACTACCAGTCAATCGCGCTGACTAAATCAATACTTGGACTGGACAACCGTGGTTATCAGCAAACATAGGCTCGTAACGCATGTATAGTCGCGAAAACATGACTGGCCGGATCACGTGCACGGGGCACGTGGGCAGACGGTTGGCGCTCTGGTCCATCAGGTGGCGAGGAATTTGCAATAACTACATGTACATACTACCAATGCTGATGCTCCTGTCACCATGACGTCAATGACATACCCATAGTCACTGCTCAAGCTGTCCTAACAACCAAAACTTCGAAGCCAGGTTCAAGAATCCTGTAAGGACACAGCCACTGGCATGACCCAGCAATGATTATTGTCACACGTTCTTTCCAGATTTCAACAAGGTGAGAGGCAGAACACACTCATGTACATAGTCTGTCAACCAAACCATGACAGCAGGCATGTGCCATACACAATAGACTGCACTGTAGAAAGCAGCACAACACCCCCCTTGCATGGCACACACGGTGCATCTTGGCAACTTGGGAGCTTGAAGCCCTGTGGGACCTTGATGCCGCTGCCACTCACATCAGGTAGCAGTTTTGGGAGTTACTTGAGCAGAGCCCAGATTTGCTGATATGGTGTGCATCCACACCCAGAAATCCATATTTGTCATATGGTATGTTACGGCAAAAGCAAGCTTTGTTAACTAATGTACAGTCCCTAGCAACGAGGTCACAAACCCTAAAGTTTGCATTGACTGTCACATGAACTTTCACACAGTCAACAGCTGCGATGCTGCCACAAACCAATAGGATTACCTCTCCCGACAACACACACCAGGCCTTGTTTATCCAAGGAGTGACCTACTTGTAGCCACAATATCGGTAGCTATCAGAAGCAACAATGACAGCAAACCCAAACCTATGGATCACATATCCCAGTCTCAGACATTTGAACTTCAAAACTGTACCAGCAGTGGCACAAGGACTCTCACAAACTCAGAGGCTGCAAAGGTACTGCACACCGGTATCCATCTATCAGATGTTGTATCTACTGATTACCAATCACTCGCACCCTTCAACTACAGATATAACTGGGGATGAACTTGCAGCCACACCACCATTAGCTGTCAGCCTATTTGCTAACAGCAGCAACAGAAACGCATTCAACCGCATATCCCAGCCTCTATAAGCCTAGAAACACTGTGATAAAGAGAGTCTGTTGCCAGGCCGGCGCACTTGGGAGCAATACACTTAATCGAAAACATAGTTGCTTTGACAGTACAAGAGCCGCGACAAACAAAAAAGCTCAAACATGCATGTATATCATGCAAAAGCTGCAGAGCTGTCATAGACGTACAAGTTCGTAGTGTTCATTGTCAAGTCAAGTAACAACCCCAGTTGATCAGCAGCAACTCTTCTGAAGACCAGCATTACACACCCAACAGTGCCGGCCACACAGATATCAACTGTGTAACTGGCAGTGCACAGATACATGGACCCATCTAGCATGCGGCATGATGCTACTGAACATCTCATCACCCTATCTGCCACGCCATCACAGTTGGCTTCGGTTGCTGTAATGTATAACACTCTCCATGTTACCAGCTCTGCAGTATGCATACAACGCAACAAATGCCAAGTGCTAAGAAACATGTTGGCAGCACAGAACTCAGCTTTGTCCACCTGCAACAGTTTCAGTTGTTGCAGGGCACATTAAGCATGCTTCAACGATTTGTGCAATTTGCATTGAATGAGCAAACGTACACAACGCAACACAACATAGGGGATTAAGCTGTCGTTCAACTACAGTTGAGCTGCACACACAGTGCTGAGCCTGTCAAATATTAAATCCTAGTACTGCCATCAAGGCCAGACTACTATGAAACAATTGCCCAGGTTGATCACTCAATGTGGATTATGTTGGCGCTAAACACCACACAAGAATCAGAATGCACCAGATGTGCATTTCTCAGACACGCCTCAGCTTCTGCCCAACTTGAACTCGGCATATGCATCATACGATGACCAAACACGGCATTGCCTGACATGTTGTGTACAACATTGCCCCCCAAAGCTGGTAGTCTGCATGATGCTGGCGCCACTTTGCCGTCTATTGCTGACATCTTTAAGCTATACTTCACTCGGGCCAACTGACGCACTCCACCTTTCAACACTAACTGGACCTCAAGACCGACTTTGCTGAACGGAGGCAAAGCTGCTGCAGTGGCTGTGTCAGTGGAAGGGGCTACCGGTCTTTCAGTTGGTAGCAGTTGAAAGCCCAGAGCCAGGGAGCGACCCTGCCAAAATTTACTTGGTTCTGATATCATCCTGGTTTTGGCTTTGCTGCTTAAACACTGCTTGTACAGCTGCTCAAGTGTGGCTAGCTTGACCCTGCAGTCTATAGTGTGGAAAGTACATGCGGAGCGAGGCCGCATCGACTGGCGCCAAGCAGGATACTGCTTTACTATATCGTTGTTCAAGTTGAGCCCGTGTTGGCTGCTGTACAGCGCTGCTATCTGCCATTCGTAAGGACTCAAGCAGCTGCTGATCTTTGCATCTGTACTAAAGACTGTTGCGATGAACAGCTGAGAGCAGTGCCGCATGCGCAGCAAGCTGCACAACTGCTGCAGCTGCTGTTGCAGTGAGGATGTTGCCGGCTGTGCTGCAGCCCACTGCATCACAGTGTATGCTGCTGTGTTCTCAGACGCCACTTTGGTTACATCGCTGACAAGCAATCTCTTGATGGCTCCGTATGGAAGCTGTAGCAGCAAGGTCCGCTTTTCCTCTGAGCCCCAAACCAACTCCAAGTCCCCTAACTCCAGCTGTAGCTTGTTTGCTACAGCATCACGAATGGTTCGACACTGCTGACTGTTGCTGATAACATCGGGCAACTGATAGAAGTCTGCTACTACCTTCCAGTCAAGCTTGCTATACGCGTCTCTGAAGCTGATGCAAAGAGCTGTTATGACCTTTGACACAGCATACTTATCAGCCAACATAAGGAGTGGCAGCCAGAGCTCCTGCTGCAAGTCTGCCAAGTCTGGTTTGACCTGATACATGCTCTTCAGCAGCAGCTGACCAAGCTCAAGGCGCCCCGCAGGTACAGCCATGCGGATTTGCGGCTTGCTGCTGCTCTGAGACTGCGTGCTGGATTCGGGGTCCTGAACTGTTGAGCTCCAGTTGACCACCTGCAATTGGGACAGCAAAGCAGACAAGCGCGCATCACGAGAAGACATGACAGTGATATGTGTGCCCACGCCTGCTGGTAACCTTTCTGCCACACTATCAGCTCGCAGGCCGCTCCTGCAAGTGCATCAAGGTTGACTAAGCTGTCCCAGCAGCAGACAGACGCAAAGCAGCAAATTACTTAGCCAAGCGCACCTGAGCTTTGAAGTAATCACTGTTACATGCTAGCACTAATCTATGACACCCAATGGTGACTTCCTGCTTTCGCTTAGTGCCTGGCTCGTCAGCATCCTCAAACAGCACTACCTCTACGTCGCTGAGCAGTTCGCTGCCCCAAAGGCTTTCATACTCTGACATCCTAAGTCAATTACTTGAGAACAGATTGTTAGAGGGTAAAGCACGTGAAGCTTGCAGAGACTGCAGAGCTGTAACTTCGGAGCGCGTGCTGGTGACTTTACGTCTCACAAGCCATTATTGATCACGTATACACGCAAAATTATGATTGACCCTCCTGCAGCCGGTCAAACAACACAGCGAGCCTGGAGTGAATGTTGCCGGCACATTAGGTCGCACTGCTGACCGAGTGACACGATATCAAACCGCTTTCTCTGTCCGCAACAAATCACACCGAACATGGGCTGCATCATTATTGCTGAGAATGTCACAACTGAGAATACCACTGCTGCGAACACCACAACTTGTTGTAACCAATACAACCCTTGCCTTGAATGCTTGAGACAATCTGCACAACTGCTGCTGATGCATGCTGACGCTGCAAACTGTCAACATGCCCTACTACTATACTTTCTTAAACTTGCTGTCATTGCTGCCTGCATCAGCGATTCCGATACCCATCACAGCCTTGAGCACCCCGACTAGGCCAGACACCTTGACACCAACACTAGGCCCATAGAACATGGTGGTCAGTGCTACAGCAAAGGGTGCAGCAGCTGGGCCCACTGGGTGCTGCCACAGCGGCGGTATGGTTGTCTTCATCAACAGCGGCCACCTGTCCTCCGCCACAGACTGTGATGACGTGCAAAAACACATCAGCAGCGGTCGGCAGCGACATCAGAAGTCAGTGCTGGTGTGCATACCACGGCGTTCCACATGTCAAAGACCAGCACATAAGACACATTTGTAGAGTACTGTGTGCAGATTCTCTGGTGACTTCTATTGGGGGACTGGGAATCCTACAATCTCAGACAAGTTGCTTACCTTAGGTATGCACAATGCCCGGAGTCCTTCTACACCAGCAAAGCGACCAAAGCCGCTGTACTTCACCCCACCAAATGGCAGCCCCTGGCACATGTACGTAGCATTGAAGTCATTGATACTGGTCATCCCTGCCTCAAGCTGCGAGGCAATTTTGCGGGCTCTGCGAGTGCTGCCGCTGAACACGCTGCTACCAAGACCAAATGGACAGTCGTTTGCAATCTGTACTGCCTCATCATCCGTGTCAAATGCATACACGGTCATGACCTGCAGGATGTGCAACAGCAGCAAGGAGGTTATCTAAGTATCGTAACAGCAACAAGAACTGTTTGTACCTGCTGTACATGTGCAGTGCTGAGGCAGTTCACACACTCTGCCAGGGGTGTCAGCTGTCTGATCATAAAGCTTTGCAGTATGGTGCAACAGCCTGGTACCAGCACTTCAATTTCAAGTCTGCAAAGCTGCATATGTTTTGACAAAAGCTTACTAGCACACACACTTGGCTCAGTGTTCATGACAGTAAGGATTGCTGCAGTTGCACTTGCTGACAACGGTGATACGAGCAATGATCAAGCTACAGCAGCATCTTCCCAGCCTCACCGGCCCGAATGCTTCCTCATAGTACAGGTCCATATCCTTTGTAACACCCACAACCACAGTAGGTGGGTAGAACTGACCACCAACACTGCAGCTGCTGCCAGTACCCTGTTCATTGCCAGGTGTTGCTGCGGCAGCAGCAGCTGCTGCTGACCTGCGTGTCACACGAGCAGGCGATGGAGGTGGAACCCCATTTGCTGCTGCAGCTGTCAAATAAACATGTTGCTGCTGCTGCTCGTAGTTTGCTGGACCTGGCTTGCCCCCTGCGAGTACCTTTGCACCTTTGCTGACGGCGTCATCAATCAGGCGCTGCACTTTCTCTACTGCACCCGGCATGCACATAGCTCCAGCATCCATCGGTCCTGCATAGGAAAACCCAAAGCAATCCTAAATGAGCGATCTAAAGCATTTCAAGCCGCTTTGAAATCAGCATGTTTCAACTCACAGGACATGCAGCAGATGCTAGTGTCCAAGCACCCATCCTACCAAGCCTCCTGTTTGTATATTGCAGCATGTTCAAGTACTTGTCCTCCTCACCTTGTCCCAATGTGGGCCCCTGCCTCATACTTTTAGCAATCTCGGTCACTCGTGACACAAATTTGTCATAGATCTTGCGGTGAATGATGAAACGCTCTCCACTGGCACAGTTCTGACCACAGTTCAAGAAAGCCGCCTTGATGGCAATAGGCACAACCTGTGATGTGAATGGATGACATCAGCACAACATCATAGCAGGCATCAAAATCTCGCTTATACATGTATTGAAGCACCATTTTGATCCAGGGGACTGTGACATGTGCTGTGATCTTGCGTTCCGTGTAGTTGGCTGTGAAGCAGTGGTATACTCTTGGTACCTCTAAACAAGCAGCGGCTGGTCATACTGCACTCCATGCAGCTGACTGCGGACAGATGTGAGACATGCGCTTCATCCAATACAGCAGCCTTATATGTCCAAACAGACCTGATTGAGGTCTGCATCTTCGCAGACAACAAATGCATCCTTGCCACCAAGCTCCAGTGTCACGGGTGTCAAGCGGTCAGCAGCAGCAGCCATCACCTTCTTGCCAACTTCTGTACTGCCGACAAACACAACCTGGTGTGC
>JARWLF010000621.1:0-14448 GCA_029853055.1 Scenedesmus sp. KT-U
GCCTCGGGTGGATAATCTCAACCTCACAGGGTATATCTCCCAGTATACCACATCGAGTCCACCATATCAACCGGTTAAATAGTACATATGTGGCGGCCTGTGCATATATCCAAGGTTGCAAGCTTTCAGGCATGAGTATCTCCAGAGATACCCCATAGATGGAGGGCACCTGCCACAATTGTGATGGATGAAAGCTGCAATGAAGCCATATGCGTGTGCGTCTCTGATGCGGGTTGTGTCATGTACCTCTCACCAGTCACTATCAGTAGCAACTGCTGCCACAATAGTTGTTCTTCAGATGCAAATGCCAAAGCATATAACCCAATGTGGCTTGCAAGGCAGATGAGTGTGCACAGAGTACAAGATAGCGGAAGTCAATGGTATAGGCAGCTTGTAGCATCTTTACCAGCAAGTCCAACAGCCATCATAGTATGGCGTACACTGTATGACAGGACAGCCAGCATCACCCACAGGCTACATTGCGTCTGCGATCCCACTCTTTGTTGCATGCATACCAGGATCACCCATGGTTTTCGAAAGGCTGCCCACTGGTTCGATTGTTATGGAGTCCCTTGGCAAATCTATGCCGCATGGCCCATGCTACAGACGGACTGTAACTCCGCATGATCTGCTTGTACTTGATTTGGTTTGATTATTGGGGCTGTTGCAGCAACACACAATTTGAACTCAGAGAAAGGTTACCTCTGAAGCTGTCATGTACTCTGATCTGTTCTATGCAAACCCTGCACACTGATCAAGGTACTGCACATCAAGTCTGCATGTCAGCCACTGAACTGCAGAGCTCCCCTGGACCTGGTGATGTTGACGCGTCGCAGCATTGATGGGGAGGTTCTTGCTTCGTGTTAACGTGACCTGTCAGCTGCTTCTGCTTTGAAACATGCGCCCCGCATGATATACGTAAGGAATGCATTGACGTGCAGCATGTAGACTGCCATTGTTTCTAGGTGCGTTTACTGTCATGACGCGTGTCTGATCAGAGAACGTCTAAGAACCACGTTGAGCATTTGATTTACTGAAGATATGCTGAGAAGCTCTGAAGCTGGCCTCATGGGTCAGCAGCGCGCGTTCCCTGTCATATCGCGGTCTGACCGCCATGCATCGAACTTACTGAAGATCCTGACACCGCGACCTCCTTTTTGGGGATGTTGGTTACTTAACATTACACAATAGGTCGATCGCTGTGGCCTGGACTTGGTGAAGAGCTTACCCTGCTCTTGACTGTCACACATGAGTAAGCGATAAGCTGCATCTGTTGTTGACTGCTTTGACCCCGTTGCCGAAGACCTTTGATACGTAGTATGCTCGTTGCGGCTTAAAGTCAGAATTGATAGGAGGTAATGCCCTCACAGTCTACCTGCGGTCTGCTGGCTATATGTCAATAAACACATAGGTAAGACATGCCATCGCATTGGTAAGACATGCCATGCCATTGGATGCCAGTGGCAGGAAAAAGAGGCACCTGCTGACGTGCTGGTATAGTGTACTGATGTAGTCTACATCTTTTATGTGGTTCACTCTTCTGATGTCGTCTGCAGGGAAGCAGAATGCTCAGTCAAAAACCCCCGACCCTGTGATGAGATCAATGGCTGAAGCGTGATACAATTATAGGACCACCACTCCATGACATCTAAACAACAAGTAACCTGAGACATTGGCATCCAGAATGGGCCAGTCTATTGCAAAGCTCATCTAGTTTATGTTGTTGATGAGGGCTGATGGTCTTCCTTGTGGTATGCCAAGCTTCGAAACTGAAACACCTCCAGTTGAACAGACAAGGTGTTCCGTATAGAGCCTGGTCTGACTTATGAGTCTGAATGCACACCAGAGAATGTATCTATGCTTGCAGGGCATGGGGGTTTCAAGTTCGTGTCACACACAGCAGGCACAGAAACAGCACATCAGCATGTTTAAGCTCAGAGTGCTGGCAGTACAGAAGGTGCTTGTCCCTGCACTTATACTACTGACTGTCTGCCTCCACAGCATAGGCCACAAGTCGCTTACACGGGGGGCATTTAAATCTGAGACACAGCATTCGCTTCCAACAGCTAGAAGAATGATCGCACAGACGAGAGCTGCTGTCAGACATGCACGTGACGGGACTGTGCATCTTCAACATCAAAGCCAGCAGTCGGAGACAGCCATGCAGCATGCATCAGCTACCTTCAGGTCATCAGCAGCGTTACCAGCTGCTGGCGCTATGTGTGGTGTTTGGCAAGGTGACTACATCAAGCTTCATAAACAGATGCTTGAGGGCAGCAGACCGGCATACTACCTTGTGTCTGTGCTGCCAGATTCAGGGTTGGCAGACAGGCTCAATGGTGTGATCACTGGGTTTGTGATGGCGTTGCTAACTGGCCGAGCCTTCCAGATTGCAGCGCCTTGGGGCAATCTCAGAGGCATGGAACAAGCATATGACAGCCCATATATCAACTGGACACGCGATACAGACCTCCAGCAGATCACAGACAACCTCGTGCATAATGCAGAAATAGCAGAGAGGTACAGAACAGAGCTCGGATCTCAGCTGGGAAAGTTTGGCTTCAGTGAATTATGGACACCTTTTCCGCCCTTGATATCTAGTGAGCATCAGAAGGTGCTGTATCATTCGAACTTGTCACTTGCTATTGGTGCCAGCGAGACCGTGTTTGTCTTTGCTGACCGGGGTGGCACTGTACGATTGTTCGACAATCCTTATCATAGAAAACAACTGATCCAGTTGGGTATGAGGCCTGACACCCTGCATGGTTGTGTGATGGACTTCTTGTTTAGGCCCAAACGAAACATACTTGACAGCTTGGCACCAACCACTGCCAGGTTGCCAGCAGCTGAAGGGCTCACCATTGGCATACAGATACGTGTGGGTGACCATGTTTTTGATAGTGGCGGTGATCCCACAAGCATGATGACCCAGTACAGGGCTTTCTTTCGCTGTGCCGAAGAGTTGGAAAAGTCATTTGCAGTTGCAGGTCAGCAGGTGGTATGGCTGTTGATTTCTGATTCTTCAGCGCTGCGCTCTGGGGCAGAGCAAAAGTATGGTGAGAAGCTGGTAGTCACACAGGGTTTGCGACTGGAGCACAGCAGCCATAGCAACACAGCTAAAGTCTCCCTGGACGGATTCCAAGCTAGCGTTGCTGAGAACTGGTTGTTTGGCATGACGGACTTTCAGATTGTGTCAGACACAAGTGGCTATGGCCGTACTGCTGCAATGCGGTCATTGCAGCCAAACTCTGTATATATGCTGTCAGCACAAAGCTCTCATGCATGTGTCCCTGGAACAGGCACTGATATTTGGCAAGCTGCAGAGACCTTCACAGGATGGTAGTGGCTAAGCAGTGGCCATTCCTTGTTTGGGTGTAACCACCGTCACCATGGCCCTAGTATATGGACCATTGTTCTTCATTAAGTAGTGATGTCACACAGCATGAGGATGCAGTCAGTAATTACATGCCAAAAGTCTTGGGGTGCTTGCCTGCCGCACAAAGACAAGCTGTGATCATGTGGACATGACAATGATGTAAAGGCATACTGATAAGTCAAACGTTGCAGCTGTTGTGAGGAGGAGTGTCTGTTGATGACCCCGAGTACTGTATTGTAATCTGTGACAGCTGACACGGTGTGACTGCGACTGGTAACACAACATTCTGTCTGTAATGCGGTTTTGACTGTAAGATGGGTATCAGATCAAGGGCCTGTTGCATGTGCCGAACCCACTGTAAGCTTGTCATCCTGACTGACGCATGCCACAGACATTTCCCAAGGCTTCTCCCCAGCTGACCCACCTACCTTGACTGGGGTTTATAGACACACTTGTCTTAGCATGTATTCGCAGTTTTACAATGTTTGTTCTTGGTATCGGCATTAGTAGCGCTTGAGCGGTGGATCATTTCTCAGCGATCATTCCCTCTTTTCAAGTCCGTTGCACCCTTGGGGACACTGGTTCGCATAAAATCACCAATCGTCAAGCTGCAGTGTGATGGGACATGTAGATAGTTTTAGACACAAGTGCAGATGAAAGGAGCAAACGTTCAACTGGCCAATGGTCATTCTCGTGGGTCAACGCCAGGATATCAGCTGCTTTTGAGACCCACGCAGTACACAAACGCCATTCTTATATCAATTACACTGACTTTTGCTCTGACAATCTGGTCTACCAGCCACATACACCGGCGTACTTTGAAGTTGAGCATCGACCATTCATCCTGCTCAGTTTCTGTAGTTGACCCAAGCACGGTTGATGAGGAGTCAGTCCTGCAGCTACGCCATGATCCACTATACTGGCTAGATGCAGCAGAAAGAGATGCGCTGCAGCATGGTGTACGACCCTCTGAATCCTGCAATGCCAAGCTTGGTAGAGGATTCTTACAGAAGTTCAGGGATGTTTCAGGGACTATCTGCGGCAGCGAACCTGGGGCTGCAAGCAAGGTTGAGTGCTATGCATACCCTGTGAAGAATGAGGGTTTAGCCTGCGTGGCTAGCAACTTGCTGGTTGACGGTCACCTGTTCATGGGCAAGGGTCCATCCACGGGTTCCCAGGAGCACAACGCATATCTACCTGAAGGTCCACCCAACTCAGTTGAGCTAGGTTGCAAAATGTCATCTGCAGACGTGAACAAGACGGGGCTCATTGGTAATCTGCAAGAAGAACACCAACCCTGGCTTAAAACCGCAAGTGCACATGTTGATGGTGACACAATCCTCAGCCATTGCCATCAGGCTGGTGTGGCGATTGCACACCCTGTAACCTTCATCAGCAGATTGGACCCAACTAACCCCTATCACCACATGCAGTCAGTTGTTCAAACCTTCTTAACACTGGCAGTGGTACGCATGTCCAACATGACGAGCTCTCGCAAGGGATTTCAGGTGAGTCCTAGCTGTCCCGGGACATAACTTGCATCGAACCTGCTTGCTCTCATGACTCAACAGGTTCTTGAAGATCACATCTTTGCTCAGACACACCTGACTGTGATAGGCAAACTTGGTTGACTCTCCAGCATTGATGCCATTTCTGTGAAATGCGAATCTCGGTACGGTGTATGCACAGGTGCTTCTGGCCGATCACTTTGTTGAGGGCCCATACATTGAGATATGGAGGCGATTGTCCTTCCCCTATCCTGTGAAACCTGTCAGCGATATGGTGTCTGGTCAAGCTGCAACATGTTTCCAGAACGCCATTCTAGCACACTATGCTTTGCCAAACAACGCATTTCTGGGCTACGAAGGAGTTGGTCAGGAGTTTGACTGTCCCTCAACATTGCTCATGGCCGCTTCCCACTGGTTGCGGTATCTGCTCATGGACAGCTCAGTGCTGCCATCGCTCAAGCCACTGTCAGAACCAGCTGCCCTCAAGCGAGCAGAACAACTATTGGCAGTCCCGCCTGGCCATCGGCAGCTTAAGGTTGTCTTTGTAAGCAGGTCATGGTTTGAGAGGGGTATGCTTGCTGGTGGCGGCCTGACTAGCTGGCAGCAGCAGCGGGTTATGCCACCTGATACAGAACACACAGTCATTAAAGCCATACAAGATGCTGTGCATCAATGGAATATGCAGGCTTGTGTACCACCTGTTTTCGGATGGTGGCAGGTTCCACAGGCAAAACCTCTGTCACAGGGGTGCAAGAAAACAAATGTCACCTTCGACTTTCAGGTATGCTGTGATGTCATGCCACACTTCACACAAGTGTTAGCAGGTGGTACCGTCAAAGATACTCATTGTGACAATCGAGCGCGCCTGGCAATGGTGCAAGTCATGTGTGAACAACCTCATGATAGGCACATCGCCATCAGCGGTCGACACCTTGTGCCTCAAGGTCTGCATTCTTGCTGGGTGGAATGAACGACCCTGGATCTATGGCAATGCTGTCAACAGACCTTGATTCCCTAACCCTATAGACGGCATGCTTTCTGTTGCTTTTTATGGTTTGCAGGTAGCAGAATTGTCACTCATGGATCTGTACCCAGACCAAGCAATAATGTTTCGGAAGACAGGAGTGCTTGTGGCCGCACATGGTGCTGCACTGACCAACCAGATTTTCATGCGGCCTCATAAAGGTGCTGTCGTAGAAAACTGGTATGGGAACTATCATTATGTAAATCAGGCACATATGTTGGGGCATAAACACATAAGAACAAGCAGCAACGCCAATGACATCGCTGCTGCAGTGACACAAGCTATGGATCATGTTTCAAGCAGATATTGACAAGGCCTGTGGTAAGCTCAGTCCTGCCCGGCCCGGGGGTGGTTGGATTTGTGTCTCAAACACAACACACAAGCAACATATGAGCATGTGGTGTATGTAGTATTGGGAACATGCAGCCCAGTACACTGTGGTGACCTTTCATGAGTTGGGGTGAATGTGCATGATGTAATGGGATGTGCCAAATTCCTTCGTCGAGCAGTTTTCAAGTCCGTTCTCATGTGCAAGTTGTGTCAGGTGGATCCATCTTATGTCGTGTCAGCTGAGCCAGCTTGATTTCTCTAGCACTGTGGGGGTCTTAGGGCTTTCGGACTGGCATGAGCCTCACGAATCTGATATGTACTTGCATTAAGATGCACGAGGTTACTGCATGATGTGTTGTATGAGGCTTGGGGTGACGCGCACATGCGCAATACCATCGTACACTCAGTTGGCGACCTGGGAGCATTTTCCGTGCATGGGTGCAGTAGGGAGCCCTCCGACGTCACTCAGTGACACCGACCAACTTGTAGCAATCAAAATATACATGCCGCTGCAGCAGCTGAACACCGGACCTTGGGTAACTGTAAGATCATGGCACTTTATACCCACCCAGCGCTTGTCAAGAATGTTTCTTTTCCACTCAATGTCACTGTGATTTGAGGTCTTCCAGTTGTCAGCAATTCATGCACGTGCCGGCCAGTCTACATCTAAGGTCGCAGTACTCCGGTCTCACGGCCTACATGTAAGATGAACCCTCCCGGCACTGTGCCCGGCAAAGAGCCCCTACAGCTATTGCAGCCCCCACCCACCGATTCATCAACAACAATGGAGTATGTAAATCAACATCATGATGCAAGGTTCAGTTACCTTTGCCAACCAAACACTGTTACTGGACTATCTGCTATACATAGCACAACAAAGAGCTTGACTTGTATTGCCACTCCTTGTGTGCGACATCAACAAAGATGATAACACAAGTAGAGCCAAAGCCGTTCAAGGCCTTGCAAAACAACATTGCCAATCATTGCTGAATTATCATCAGTTGCTTTGTTGCTGCAGGGACCCGTGAGATGCTCTTTGTCTTGATGTAGATCAGCTGGCAACCATCATTGTCATCAATGGTGGCACTGGTTATGATAAACAAACAATGGATGCTTGCTTCTAAACGTTTCTTGCATTGAACTGACCATCTGGTAGCTTTTGCTAAGTTTGAAGCAGCATGGTTCAGATGTCACTGACACCCAATACCAAGGATTTAGGAACGGAGTTGCGTGATCACCAAATGTAGCAAACACAGGGCGAATCCCAGCCAACCCAGCAGCAACTGCACCCAGACTACTTGATGGAGTCACAATGATGTTCTTGCATTTGGCCAATAACAACATGTCAACAATTGCTGACAACTCGGTACCTGGATTACCAGCTCTTGTCGATGTTGTGCCCAAAGTCTGAATAGTGTCGTCGTTCCACCATACACTTCTATCAGCTGGCAAATTCTGCTTCACAAACGAATAAATATCCAGACTATCTGAAGCTACAAATATGCTCCCTGGCATGTGCTGTACAACAGCCCTTGCTATATCCGCAAACTGCTCTGCCCGTACCGCTGCATACTTCTTGTTCCTTAGCTGCATGCCAAGGATACAGTCAGACGCATTTGAGATGTATGGTGCTAATGACTGCTGTACTGAAGGAGCTGGTGCGCTGAATAGATACTGTGCAACACGGTGAAAAACCTGACCATCAGGTAGGAACTTGGCAAAATACTGTTCTAGACCAGAATTGACTTGCAAAAATGGCATGTCATAGTCAATAGAGTCATACGATATGAGACTGACATTTGGAGCTCCTGCACACCAGCTCAGGTTGGCATTTAATAACTGAGACCAATCATACCCAATGTGAGTTTTCATATTGCATCTACTCATGGCTGTATAGAACGAGGCATGGTCTTGCCAATTGCAACCCAGAGGTAGAGTAATATGCTCCTTGACACTAGAATCCAACAGAAAAACACGTTTGGTGAAAAGCGCCATGATGAAGCCAACCACAATCGACGGGATGCGGTTGCCCAGCCCAACGATATCTAGAGTTTCTACCAGCAAAGCTTTGGGAGGATTTTGACCTGCTGAGGCTTGCTGCAATGCATACTCCTGCTGAACTTCATGTGCTATGAGAAGGGAGTTGAAGTCATCTATGTCGTCCAAGTTGTAAGCGAGGAAGCCTGCAATGATTTGCAGAGATGCAGGGTATGAGAGTGTGTTGAGTCAGGCACAGATGTGTGCTTGCTATGGGAGAGTAGACCGAATTAACTTGTTTCAACTGTAGGCGCCACAAGCGTTGAGTAGTGACCGTGGTTGGTATTGTGCTGCAATACAACAGTCGAGTGTGCGAGGCATTGTTTGCACACACATCTGATTCAGTGTGCCTGCCTACAAAGCTTGTGGTGGCACTACATCATGGATGAGGAGCTGATAGCTTCAGGTCCATGAGATACCTTTGTTTCCAATTTTACCACAGCACAAGCAACGCACAGTCCTGGCTTGATCTCAATGACAGCCTACCGTTGCTGTCAATGCTCGATGAATCCTTTTCAGTGCTGCTGGTCAAACCCTGATCGTGTGCCAAGCGCCTTGAGGAGGTCACAGGTATTGTTGTCCCAGCTAGCAGCGCTGCAAGCATCACTGTTCTGCAAGCCCAGTCCATGATCCCCTTGCCTGCGCTGCAGCTTTGGCATGCAAGCAGAAGAACAGGACACACGATGCTATTGGAGTTGAGACATCAGATGCTGCAGTACTTGGCTGAGATGCATGTAGACAGCATAAGGGCTGATATACCGTACAGGTGCGCGTACGAAGCCCGCTTGTGCTGAGGTGGTGCTGCAGTTGCTGTGCTGACAGCTTCATTGAGAAGTACTACAGTTGCTGCTGGTACTGCTGGTACTGCTGGATCAGGATGGCTGTCTACTATCTTCCTTCAGGGGTTTGATTCAGCTACACAGCTTAATCAAGGTACTCACCCGCCGAACTTTCGTGCAGTTTCCATAGATAGATGATACTTCCGCGCAGTGTGGCTCCTGATGCGCTCTTATCCCTTATGTTGCTCGGTCGTCCAGAATTGCGCTGTATCGTGACTATATGGCTTGCGTTGGTTTTTAACAACGCAAAACACAATACCGACTACGCACAGTCAGATCACATATACAGCGTATGGATAGCTATGCGGTCTCAAGCCCGCATCAGTTTGTGATCGGTCAAACTTCACTTTTTTCGGGCCCTTGGTGCTTGCTTTCCATGTCAGCATGGATGCAAACAAGCATACAACCTAAACAAACTACTTAACTCGGTTTGCGTGTGGCTTTGTTGATCTGACATAGAAGCGTGATGCCGTGAATCGTGTGTAGATCAAGCATACTCTAGAGTAATCGAGCAATTGGGTGATATTATGAGCCTGTTTCTACTTCTGCATGCGAACGCTTCGTACATTGCACTATTGCTATGTGTTTGTATTGGGGTACTCCTGGAAGGCCATGCTCAAGCAGCATTCCCGCCATCGCTCAAGTGGCAGACACGCTCCTCCCGATCTAGAGCACTCAAAGTCACGAACAATCTTGATGAAAGCAAGCAAAATGCTTTTTCCGGTTCGCCCTGTCAGGTCTATGGCTTGTCAGAGAAGCAGCTTGACCTCAATAACACTGCAAACCAGACATCCAAAGTGGTGGATTGCTTCTTGGCTTCGAACGAGCTTGACATGATGGAGATACGTCTGAGAGAGCTTGAGACGGCTGTTGATGTGTTTGTCATTGTGGAGAGCAGGATGACATTCAGAGGCAACCCCAGATCCCTGCGATTCCCATCGCTGATGCAGAGGCTGCCTGCTATGGTCATCAACAAGGTTGTATACCATGTGCTTGATGAGCTAGAGGGTGGTAATACCTGGGACCGAGAGATCTTTCAGGTAGGATAAACCACTTATGCATTATGTTTGTTCAGCATACTGCAGTGCATGTGTGCAATATGTGCGTCCTGATGTGAAGCATTCGCCACACAACAGATACCAGATTCAAGCAAAAGCTGGCATGGAAATAGCGACAACTCAATGTCAAACATTTGTAACCAAGTATGCTGCTGTTGCTGGGAAGCTGTGCACGTGTATGTGAGCACCTCTCACAGTACAATTTCACCACAGAAGTATGTATGACAGTACTTGACTTGTGACCCAACACAACACTCATTGGTACATTAGTGATTGGTCTGAGGTTTGTACTCATCCAGATGCATTGTGGTGCATATGCATGTACTTCCGTAACGTAGAGAAACAAATTGTTCGAAGTGGCCGTACTCAAAGCCAATCTACACCCTGGAGATATTCTCATGGTCTCAGGTACGTGCTCAGCCCGTTCAATGCAGGCATTAGCGACCTTGATGCTGTGTGTTTGAGCTGAGCACTTACACTAGGGTAACCTCTTGAAGCCTACACTTGAGGTATACACCACCTGCGGCCGCAACATCCTCAACACTGTGTGTCAGAGTGTCACAGCAAAATTACGTCCGCTTTGTTGCTATTGTCATCTTGACGTAGAGCCTGGTGCAACACCAGAACAACCAAACAAGCTTGCATACAGGTGCTGTTGTGAGCTTCACGACTTGATGTTTGTGACAACTTTACTCAGATTGTGATGAGATACCCAAGCCTTCATTCATCATGGCAATGAGGCAGTGCGATGGTATCACCTTCCCTGTGACTATGGGAGCTGCCCACCACTATTACTCATTCAGCCTGAAGTCAACAAGTGTTGAGGTGCGAACCACATGACTTATGCAAACAACAGCAATGGGCTAGTATATGCCATAATACATAGACTGATGATTGTATGAGTATCATGTTCCTGTTGTTCATCAAGGTCTTGCACTGCAGCAATAGAGGTAACATGGTTGTCACAATCTGTGTTGTAGCTGTCAATTGTATCACAGAGTGCTGCATTGCACTAATGGAGGTTGGATTTGCACGTGTTGCAAGAAATGCCATGGCATGCATTTTGTTCGAGCCCCAGATTAATGTGTAAAAGTGCACACTGCTAGATGCATGTATTGGTTGTGGGCTATAGCCTGTAGTGATGCTGTGGCTTGTGTCATTGTTAGGGGGCCTATCGTGCCATGGGCAGATGGTACATCCATGTCGGGAGCCTGCATGAAATCCAACATGCTCGTTTCTGATTAATAGTTGGGCTGCCGATGACCATGCTCTGGTGCAACTGGGTTATGACAAAGTGTGTGCCATAACCAGCCCTATGATTCTTTACTGCCGCCCTTGCTTGTATGTACAGCCAAAATTGCCTTGCAATGATTGCTGTGTCGTCGTGGCATGCAGATCTGGCCTCAACCTCGTGCTACCTTGTACAATGGACCATTGGTGGAGAAGCCCAACGATCTCCGCAGCTCAGTGGGTCACAAATTGTATTTGAACAGTTCATGGCACTGCAGTTCTTGTTTCAATCACATCGCTGCAGTACAGAAAAAGATTGGTTCTTTTTCACACAGTGAGCTGGATCTGCCAGAACACCGAGATGTGCGAAATATAGTCTCTCGTGTCAAGAATGGCTTGGATTTGTTTAATCGTCCCTCACAATTGTACACAAGAGATGACTCGGGTGACATGCCACATTACATCAAACAACACCCGACACGATTCTCGTATCTTATCAACAGAGACGCTGGTGACGCCGGGTTCTGGGACATAGGAATGCGGGGTGCTTGGCTGGAAGGCAACTCTGACTAGCTAGTTGTTGATGAGAATGTGCGCCTGGTTACAATAAAGAAATTGATTCTGAGCTTGCTGAACAAAGTGCATCGTTCAGAGCACAGTGCATTGCAGACTGAGCTCTGCTGCTACCACCTTGCAGCTGGCAGCTGGCACCACCCTTGGCAGCATGTCACATGTGATTAATACCTTGGTATTTGCTGTAACGACCTTGGGGGACTCTAGCTAGTACCGTCGACTTTCATCTTATCAGGGTGATAAATACAGCCCGAGTCAGCAAAGTTGAAGCAACGAACAGGCATGGATGTCGCTTTCAGTTGACCGTGGTGACTTATGACAGACCTGACTGCCGGCAGGCAAGCCTCACTCACGCAGATGCCTTGACACATCATTGCTATGACCAGCTGTCACAGAACAGCCAGTGAGTGTCAGAGAGCTGGTACTTTCTGCTTCATCAACCATAAACGATCGCTCGATCAGTTGGTCTGGACTATCCATCCGAACCATGCCGCAAGTTTAGCGAGCCTCGTGCGCTGGCAGCAACACTTCCAGCCCGTCACTGCCAAGATATAGATACCCACAGCATGCAACAGGCAGCAAACCATACGTGGCGGGGTATGTGTAGGATGTACCGCAGATAACAAAAACAGCTTTCGAAGAGTCTTGGCCATGCCTGCAGGTGTCTCAAGGCTTCAGCAGTTGACCTGACTGTGGCAGCAGGAGTTGGAGTAGTGCGGTCAGTTAGCATCAGGATAGGTAGCTCAGCATTAATATGCCCTTCAAATGCATAGTGACACTGGTCGGACCATGTGTAGTACAATTGTTGGCTCACCTACTTGCCGGCAAAGTAATCACTACAGCAGTTGATGTCCATCCGCGCCTCACAGAGACATTGCTCTACATCGTGTTGTGGAAGCAGTTTACTGATCACATATGCCCTGCATTGAAGCCTATTAGTCAATACTGTACAACCTATACGATATAGTTGTATATGGCATAGACAATCTTTGCAAAGGCAAACATCACATTAACTGCTAGAGTATCACAGTCACACGTGTGTGGGAGTCTTGGTGAACATGGTGAACATGCACTTGTCCAGGGTCACATGTAGCATTAAGGTATACTGGAGTGTTGTTTATGAGGCAGTGTTGGCTTTCTGACCCACACTTGCTGTTGAAGGTGTGCCACCAGCAATCGTCAGGGTACAACTCTGTCGGCAGCCAATCACATATGCAAACTACCCATCAGCCATAGCAATACTGCCATCGGCAGCCTATGGTCTGCATCCTTTGCTAGAAGGCTGCAATGTGCTTGTGTCTGATGCAGGGTGTTCCAAAGGATGCTTGGTGGTGCGACTAGGTGGATCGCATAGCTGAAAGTCCAAGGCTTGCATGCAGAGGGATCGATGTGGAGGCCGAACCAACCTGCAAACCTGGCATGCTTAACATTCTCGTTATGAACCTCTCTGAACATATGGCTAGTTATGTACAGCGTATGTGCCAAGCACAATGCACAAGTCTGCATAACCCCGGAGCATAAGTAGACCACGCCCTTGTGACACACAATATCCGAGTGTTGTAGTACAACCATAGGGTATGGACAGTGTCCTATGTGCAGCCTGGCCGCCTCGACAATTGTGCATCACCCTTACCATAAGCAAACTTTCTGCAGCAGCTCTGCTGTATGCGCTAACTTAGCTTGAATTATGAGGCATGCCAACTTGGCCGCGACACCGTATTGCGTACATTGATTTGTGCCGTGTTCTGTGATCAGGTGGTGGTATCAGGCTGCTTGACGAAGGTCGAGCTGAATCCGTCATCAGCTCGATGCTTGCATACACGCTGTACTGTTGATACATGTTCTCCAAGTTCCTTACTGTGAGCAACTCTTAACGGAGAAGAGATGCAGACCTTCCTATTATATGAGCAAATATGGGGTACTTCTTACTTCACCGGTTGGGTGAGTGCGCTGTTGGACTTGTGGTCCACCCGGTGAGATACAAGTCTAGCAGCGCACATAACAAAGCAGTCAAGGTAAGAATCGGCATTGCAGCAGTTGTTCAGCCACCCAGAGTCTGCTGCAATGCTGATGTCGACACAGACGTCTGTGTTGGCAGTATGAATGTGGAAACACTGACATGGCTTTCGTTGAGATGGCTGTGAATGATAGACGAGAGGACCTTGCCAGGCTGCTCAACTCCCGTTTGTGGGCTTTCTTAGGATCTGTTGCCAAGTCCAAGGCTGCTGGTAGGTGCAACTTCCACATGCAGTGAGTCTAGTGTTGGCATCAAGCATTGCAAGCCAATGGTGATCTGTCAATTGAAGGCAAACAATCAGGTCATTATGTATTGCTGCAATTGTTACACATAGTGCGAAGGCAACTTGTTAACATTTGTCATTGCTGCTGCTGCTGCCTGCTATGGTCCATGCTGCATTCTGTTGTCAACAGGTGCCAGACCAATGTAGTCACTGATGGATCAGTTGATTGGCAC
>JARWLF010000622.1:0-14446 GCA_029853055.1 Scenedesmus sp. KT-U
GAAGGCCAGTGTGGAGGCTGTGGTGTCAGAGCCAGCCAACAGGAAGGTCATCAGTTGATCCCTGCATGTGATCCACAACACCATACTTTGGTTTTCAGGATGATCTGTGCAGGTGTTGCTTAGAACAGCAGACTACTACTGAGTCATCGCACATGATGCATATAGCTTTGTCACTACCAAGAGTTGGGTACAGTGTACAACAGAATCATGACCAGTTGTCGCAAAGCTTCCAAGACTAGTCTTGTAAGTCAAGTAGTAGTACTATTACTTGAGTCACTACAGGTTATCACTGGCAAACAGCTGATCCTGACGTGTGTGCCTGATTGTAGCTTCCGCAGCTTGTCTGCAGCTTGACAAGCCACAGTCTGCATCAGAAATCTGTCTATATGCTACAAACATGTGGTGCAATACCATGGGAATACAGAATTGAGCCACAGGAGATGCTTGGCTGGGTGCTTAGGCACGAACATACGGTATGTTCATGGATACTTACCCTGCCAAGCATCTACTCGTGTCTACTGCACCCAGCACAACATGATTGTGACAGTCAACATGCCCCTTCATGAACTGCTGCGAAGCTGTTTGGCTGAGCTAGCTCACCTAATATGCTTGTCTGTAACAATGCCTGCAGGGTCTTCCTGCTGAGCCTTCAACAGGAAAGCCAGTAGGCTTCTGTCATCAGGAGATACACCACTGGATCGGCGATCCTGTATAGCAGGTACAAGCGTTGACTGGACCTCGTCATTCCTGACTTGTTCATAACACTAGGAAAGGAGCTAGAGATTACTAGGAGAGGAACTATACTGGTGTTGTCGATTGACAGTATGCCCAGTGCAACCAGCTAACTGCCTCCATCATGGCATCATAAGACTCTCATGCTTATACGCTACCAACCAAGAAGGGCTCATTATGTCGGACAAGTCCCACTGTACTGCAAGTATGCAATCGCCTGGGCTCATATATCAGCAGCAAATCCACCTACCTTGAGCACTTCCTGCACCACTCCCTCAAGCACCTCCACACCTTCGACGTATCCCTTGAATCCAGGAATCCATGATTCAGGGACAGCGGCATTGTTGAACATCAACATGGCTGGAGCCATGATGTCATCAAAGGCCTGCAGGAACAGACAACTGGACTGCTTGGCTGCTGGGCCAAGGATTGCAGCAGCAGAGCTTGTTAAGAGCTTGATGAGAGAAGGGTCTGCTCTGATGCGCTTTTCATATGCTGCTGGCGAAGCAGCATATGCTTCAGGGACTGCTGGAAGGCATGTCTGGTGAAACCGCTGACACCACATATCTTCACAACATCAACAGCTACATACCTTCACGATGTCAACACACTGCTCGGCAACAGCAGTAGACACAACTGCGTTTCCAGCCTTGTTGTTGCCAGGGCTGACAGTACTGTTGCTGCTACCAAGCAAGCGGTCTGCCAGCAACTGTAGGGTCTTGAACTCATACCCAAACCCAGCTTTGCCGATTACATCGATAGTAGCCCGCCGAGTTACAGCCTCCATATCTGCGAGCAATTCACACTGCAACAATTGTTGCAAGAGCATCTCAAGCAGTCGCACATGCGGTACCCTGACAGGCAGCAGCATGTCATTGTTGGTGTGACCTCTGCATGTTGCAGCTGTTGTTTGGCTATCTACTGCTGCTTGTTTCCAGCTTATAGTTGGCTTCTTGCGCTGGTACTGTTCACAGTATGCGCAAGCAAGCCTCATCTATTGATATGCAACACACAGTCCAAATCCAGACTGGCTCGAGCCTGCTTAGTACATCTCACCAACTTCCTTCCCCTGCTGTGAGGTCATCAAGTCGGTCACTTGCTGTGCCACGTCAGCAAATATGGGCACCAGATCCTTCACAGACTGAGCCTTGAAGGCAGGAGCAAGGATCTCCCTTGCTGCAGCATGTCTTGCAGCATCTGGCTCTACCACAATACCCTTGCCCAGCCACCTGCATACAACAGGTAGAACTTGTTACTTGAAAATCAAGGGTCGCAAACAGCACGAATGTAGCTCCTGGGTTTTGGGTGACCAACATCACGACTTCTAGCTCGCTAGCAGGGCATAGAAACAGCCCATAATGCCACCACTATGCTGCTGCAGCAGCTGATCATACAAGATCATTCCTGCAAGGCTGATGTTGTTGACAAGTACCTTTCCAACCTCTGCCAGTTCTTGGGTTTGATCCAATTGTCTGCATCCTTCACCACACGTTTGATATCTTGTGGGTGCCTCAGACACACGATCTGCTGACCTAAGAGAGTCAGACCGAGTAGGCGACTGTTGTACTCCGTGAAGTCATCACACATCAGCTGGAAGTACTGCATGGTTGAAGATGCAAGTTGTAAGAGATGGTGTACTGGATGCACACCCTGAATGAATCATGCATAAACAGAATGTAGCACTGGGTGCACACAGCAAAGGCAGTAGTGTGCCTATCAATGACCAGGCAGTGGCTGGAAAGACGCCACAATGTCAAGTCTTCCTATTTGTGGATCTGCTGACCACAAGCACCATGCAATGCATGCATGCCAGCATAAAGGGAGATCAGAGTATGAATCATGCCAGCTAAGAGGCTTTAGCCGGTACCTGATCAGGAGATGTTCTGAACAGTACCCCGACCCAGGGAAGACTTTCCCTTGCTTCAGGAATGGGCTTGTACTGAACTGCTGATGCAGGGCTTGAGCTGGCATGTGTGACCACCTTGGTTGTTGATGTTCGTCTCATTGGTATGAATGCTGTAGCTGCTGATTTGCTGAACTTGTACTCCGGTTGACTAGTTGCGAGAGCAGCCCTGCATGTAGGGTATCGTATGCCAGAATTGATGACGCACGGGGTTGAAGATGGTTTCCCCATACTTTCATGTGGGTTGGTGTCAGCTGCAAGCTAGGCAGTTGCGAATTGGGTTCTGAGCTTATGACGTGATTTGCTGATTGATTTCCAGGTGACTAGGCACACCACAGGCTGATCTTACGCAACCTCAAGCCACAATAACACTCGTGAACGACCAACAGCCATAACGAGGCACTAAACTTGCTACTACACGCGCACAATCCTCGCCAAAGCAGCACTGCAGCTGCAGGCAGTCCTAAGCCGCTGTATCGTCATATCCTCAGCACCTGTGCGGAGTTTCTGGTTTCAACATCTTGTAAGTTTTGTTTTTACTTTTTGATGACAATGCTGATGAAGCTCGAGGTGATGTAAACAGAAAATCCGGAGAGGGTTAGTCAACGTGCAGTGACCCGCGCATTGAGGATGCTGAGCATGCTAGAGGTCCTGCATGCAATGTATCAGCTGTTTGGTTCACGCACAAGTCCACGCACAATATAGAGCCGATAAGTGGCTCGCAGGCGTTCGACATGTCGCACGTGTCATGATGGTTTACACAAGACCATTATGTACGAGACTCAAGGCCTTAGAGTATGGCCACATCCATTCGTGTTCACCATCACACCTCGTACACCAGCATGTGAATGTTTTTGCACGGCGGATCTCCTGCTCGAGGCATCGTGCTGTTGGCACAGCTGCATGTGATGCTGTCATTTGCTGACGTCAGCTTGTGATACCCAAGTACGCTGTCTACCATCTGTGCCGCACGCTCTAACACTTCAAGCCGCAGTACACAAGGCCCCGCTACAAAGTCAACGTGTGTCGTGTACATCTGAGCAACATGGCAAAGATCATTTTGAGTTCGCTTGATGACTGATGGCGGCAGCAGCAGCAGCAGCAGACCATCGCATGTGCTGTGCCTCCCTCACTCACTATGTATGCCCTTAGTGCCTGACTGGGTTGGCATTTTGTCGGACATGTGCAGACAGACGAGCTGATTCATCGGCAGAAGCAAACCTGCTCACAAGTTGTGGATGCTGTACAGAGGTGCTCTCTTTTGCTTGCCCTCACAGCTGACCATTGCAACCCACTGCAGCATGTCAGCGGCAACTGAAGAGCTGTGCTTGCTGGTAGCTGTTGCTCAAGCAGGTTGCCACATGTGAGCGCGTTCTACATCAGCATAAGCTGCATCACATGTCACAGCTATCGTACCTTGGCCAGTTTCAGTAACTGCATCGAACGCCAGTCTACATGTTCTGCTGATGCTGGTGTGCATAGTTGCTGTGGGTTGGAAGGTAACATACAGACTATTGCAAAACGTCTGTTGTGCAGTGGTTGCAGAGCTGACGTGTCAGACCACATGTGGCTTCCAGAAAATCAGTAGCTGTCATCATGGCTGTGGTGGCCTGCTTCACTGCGATACGTCGCTCGCATGAGCCTTCAACACATCATTACTGGTGATGTGTACATTGTGTGGATCTCAGCCCATGGCTGATGGCAAGAACGTACTACATGATTACTCCTTAGCCTCAAGCTGCAGCTTGGAGCTGCCCTGCTCCCGCGACTCCGCTTTTTAAAGCGCACAAACGTAGATTCATGGTCTGAGCTATGATACTTTGTTGCCGCGGGCCCTCATACTGCTTACAATCATAGCAAGCTTCGCACCGGGTGCAGTCCATGGTCGCGTCATCTCAAACACAAAATATGCAGCATTGCGAGATGATCAGAGAAAGCATGACTTACACTTTTGAGACATAGTTTCTGTGTTCTTAGCGTTCGAGGAACTGTTGCTCACTGTCAGTATTGCGTACGAGTGACAAAACGCGAACTGAAGAACTTCCAGACCCTTCGCTGGCAACGCCAATGCTTGCTACGTTCCACAGTCACAGTATGCTACCCCTGCAGGTAGCAGCTAAAGATAAGCCCTAGCAAGCTGCCTCAGCACGTTGAGCGCTTGTTCGTAGAATTACTTCCACGCATCGCAAGTAGGACAGTTGCTCACAGGCAGGTCTAGTGGGCTATGGCGAGCTGTGTCATAGCCCAAAAAGTCCCTTCTATGTTGCAGAGTGACACGGAATGTCCAAAGTTCAATCAAGCCAGCGACGTGCCGTTCCACCTGCACGACCCTCATCATGACTCGAAGAGGCCAATCTTCCACGTGATGCCGGCAAAGGGATGGGCATCCGACCCTTGTGGACCTATATATTACAAGGGACGCTACCACATGTGAGTACCGTTGCAAAGCGCGCCATCAGCTTCCACACAGTAGCTCGCCAGGCTGGGTTGACGCCTGAGGGCTGTGTAACAGCCAGCTGGCATATTCTGTGTTCAACATGTCGCTTATGACACAGCGTAGTGTACAAGAACGTACAAAGAACGCGAATCTGTGTCGCGGACTGCTGATGACAACTGCTTCCATGCATGGCTCAGCACTAGTACTTGCAGAGTGGCCTCACCACTGCAAGATGCAATAAGCTGAACCACGTAGGCAGTGTGTTCCGTAACAGCTTTTTCAGCATCTCATATGATGATGTTGCACAACACTATTGCAGAGTGGCACATAAACAGCATGCACAGATGGTTCAACTGTGCATGCAGGTCCCTTGTGCCTACTTTCCACCCCTTCACACTCACCTCTACCCCTGTTGATGTTACTGCTGTCCTGTTGAATCTGCTGTTTCTACAGGTTCTACCAGCACCTCCGCCAGTCGTGTCAGTGGTACTGGGGTCTGTGCTGGGACCATGTAGTCAGTGATGATCTGGTGCACTGGAAGAACCTGCCCCCTGCTGTGGTGCCCACACCTGGCTGGTATGATGCGGATGGATGCTTCTCAGGTAAGACCAAGAATCCCAGGAAATACATGCTGTCCTGCGTTTCAGGCATGGGTTCACAGTCTTTCGCTGTTTTTGATAGCAGCTGTGGTTGCAGTAAGTCTGCTTGCAAGCCCGCACTGGTGCTTCTAGTATGATACCCATGGTATGATTTATGTTTGGGCTGTGTGGGTTTGCTGCAGGTACTGTTGAGTTTGACCCTGAGCTGGGTGTCCCTGTGATCATGTACACGGGTGTGTATCTGAAGACTAATGCTGAGGCAGTAGCAGCTCACGGCTTACCACCACCGGAACATGACCCCGGCACAAGATTCGTGGAGAGACAACTGGCGGCTATACCTGCTGACCCAGGTGAGAACTGCAAGCGGCCAGTGAGGCTTGCATCTGCCTGGATACTCCTATCCTATGCGCAGGACAATAGCTGACACTGATGAGCGGCAGCATCGCCTGTTTGTGTCTTGAACCTTGAATCCTGAGATGTATTTCAATGTGTAAGAGTCATATCTCGCCTGTTTCTCATAACCTGCTCACTACAGATGATCCTGATTTGGCTGTATGGACCAAGCTGCCTACTCCAGTGATGGAGCGTGCCCCTGCCGGCCTCAACATCAGCTGCTGGCGTGATCCCTTCTGCATCAAGAGACCTGCAGCAGCAGGAGGTGATGGTGATGAATGGGTGGTGCTGCTTGCCAGTGGGATCAGGGGCAGGGGAGGAGCAGTACTGAGGTTTAAAAGCAAACATTGGACACATGGTAAGTGATCTCAGGTTGGCTGGGATTCTGCATGTGGTGTTGTCAGGTATGCTGCTTGTTCTTCAAGCACAGCCAATACTGCTGCAGCACTTTGCGCATTAGGGCTTTGTGTTGTCATCGTAGCTTCTAATCATCAGTGATGACTCACTACTGCTGCTGTCCTGCAGGCTGGCAGTTTGATGGTCTCTTAGCTGATGGTGACAACAATGCTCTTGGCATCAAGGGACAGGATTGGGAGTGTCCCATACTGGCAAGACTCCCAGACTTGCCAAGCAGAGCTACTGTTGCTGCCGCTGCTGGAGCCAACAGCCCCTTTGTCAGGCGCATGAATAGCAGCTATGACAACGTCCCTCAGAAGATGGACAGCTGCAACAGTACCAACCTGCTGTTGCCCAAGCTGGGGGCTGTGGAGCTGAAAAGGTTGGGTATTGCCAGCACCACCAGCAGTAGCACAGGGTCCATGTTGGGTGTAGCACAGTATGCAGCTTCCGCACTGGGCAGCATGACTGCTTCCAGCACAGACATCGCCAGCATGAGTGGTAGCAGCAGCTCCTCCACATCTCAGCGTGCAGCTGGTGCTGCTGCAGACTGCTTGTCCGTGTCTGGGGTCTCGACTGTGAGCGACAGCAACAGCAGCAGCAGCAGCCTCAAGCACAGTGGAACTAGCAGCGGAACAGCACTCTCCTCTCCTCCTGTCAGCCCACAGCCAGCTAAGCCTGGTTATGCAGTTCTACCACCAGCAGGTGATACGGCTGCTGGTGCTGCTTCTGTAGCAGCGATCACTGCTGATGGTACAGCATCGCCTGGTGAAGCTGGCTTGTTGCAGGCTGTGCCTTCGGCTCCGCTCACTGAGCCTGTGCTGGCAGCTGCCACAACACTGGCAGAGGCAGAGAACACCCCTGCTGATGCTGCACATCCAGCTGTGAACCTGTATGCTTGGCTGGAGCAGACAGATGCAAAAGGCCCTGTACCACCTGTTGCTGAAGCAGCTGCAGTGACAGCAGCGAAAATTCCTGCTGTGAACAGTGATACTAGCAGTGATGCTGAGTCTGTGGTTACTGCTGTCAGCTACCAGAGGCTGCCCAGCACTACCCTAGGTAGCAGCAACAGTTTATATGAGTTGCCAGGTGCTGTGGCGACAGCACCAGTCACAGATGATGGAGACCTTGTCATGGTTATTGACAGCCCAAAGGAGGAGGTGGCTTGTGGTACAGCTGTTTGCGATGTGCAGAAGAAGATAAGCGACAAGAAGAGCAACAGGAACTGGTGGTTCTGCATGTCCCCTGATGGTGAGGTGTACACCACCCATCAACGTATCTATCACTAGTAGGACGTCAACTGATTCAAGGGTGTGATTTGCTGTTGTTTGGCGCTGTAGATGTATTATGTTTGTTGTTTGAATGAGGAAAGCATGAGATACGCCACCTGCTAGAGCTGTTGACTAGGAATGCAACTGATCTTCTCTTCTCATGCTGCTTTTGTGACTGCAGCCTGCAACAACCCGATAACCTGGTGGTTAGGCAAATACGATGGAAACAGGTTTGACATTGAGGCTGCTGATGGCCCACACAGGCTGGACTTGGGCACTACGTTGTATGCAGCATCACTCTGGGAAGACCCACAGGTATGATACCTGCAGGCAACAGCAATGATGGTTGAGTATGCTATAGGAATCAACTTACCAACAGTTTTTGGTCTGTTTATTGGTTTGTTAATCATGCACTGACCTTGGAACCTGTTACAGCAGAAGTCAAATATCCTGGCCATGAGAAGCGACAGCTGGTGCACAGGGCCCCAGTCAATTTCATTATTCCCGTGTCTTGTTGCCCTATGCACGATACAGATAGCACAAGAGTCTACAGGCCAGGTTATGTTCTCGGGCAATCGCAGTCTGACCCACCAAGTTTCTTTGCACTACGCAGGGTCGCCAACTGCTGTATGGCTGGATTCAGGAGCATCGTCGAGTACCTACTCCACCAAACAATTGTGGAGAGTACCAGTATGCTGGCTGCATCGGCACACCCAGAGTGCTGCACCTGCACAATGGTCACCTATACCAGTCTCCTCTGCCAGAAATTGACCAGCTGAGGACGAGGTAAGCAGGGCGTGCGGCAAACAGTTCTGAAGGTGGTTTCTCCATACGTGCGGCTTGGTGGGCATGCTGTAGCGTGAACATGGATCCTCAGAATCGCACACTGTGATGCAAGTTGCAATTTGGGATCATGTTCTTCAGTCTAATGTTCTTCAGTCTAATGAAGCTCTGGCCCATGCTGCTGTCTGCATCAGGGTGTCTTGGCATGCCAAGGATGTTCAGCTGCAACCTGTTGACCAGCTTCTGCCCCTGCAAGTTGTCAGCGGCACGCACCTGGATATCAATCTGACCTTCCAGCCCCCAGCCAGCTGCTTTGCTCAGTCCGACTCTGGCAAGACTTTGGTGAAAGCAAGCTTAACTGACAGCTGGATAGCCAGGAAGCTTCTGCCCCAGCCCCTGGACCCTCTGAATCCAGAGAACCCTCGGGCAGGACTTGTCTTCAAGAGCTGGAAAGCAGATGGACAAGGCGCTGCTGTGCTGAGCTTTGACTGGTCAAACTATGAGCTGGCAGTGGACTTTGATGCTCCATTCCCAGATGCCTACAATCCCCACCCTGAAGATACACCCGAGAGAAGAAGGATTGGAGGCAAGCTTATGAACTATACACCAGGTCGGTTGCAAGGGGTCTTCTGAGGCTCTATGCTTGTGCACAGCTTGGCTCATCTTGCAAGGGCACCATTGCCAACATAACAACAGCTGCATGATATGCAAGCAGGGTTGACAAGTGTAGCGTACAGACAACCCTCCGTGTCCACCAAAATAGAGCGCAAATTTATTCTTTTGTTGAGGGACTCCTTAGTCAAATGCAAACTGCATCGTGTGTCGGTTGGCTGCAATCGATTTGAGGAGGGAAGGCACGTACGAGGGGCAAGAAGCACGCGCAACCCATCAATTGCATGCACAGCACCCAACAGGGTGTCGCTCAGCATGCGCGGGCTAAGTGCCAGACTGCAATGGCACAGGTACCGCCTGGGACACTAAACCCAGCAGTACAGCAGCTGCTGACTGCATACTACACAAGCTTGTTTGCGCTTACAATACAGTACTATACTCATCAGCAGCTAACTGCTTTGTTGTCCTGCTGCAGGTACACCACTGTCTCTGCGTGTGCTGGTCGATGGCAGTGCCCTGGAAGTTTTCACCAGCACTGGTGAGACACTCACCACCCGCATCTACCGTGGACATCCACCCAAGTGCGCCTGCACAGCTTGCGGCAGTAACAGCCAAGCCAACCACCAGCAACAGGTGCCATCCATAGCAGAAGCTGCAGCTGCCAGTGAGGATGAAACAGGCATCGCTCTGTTTGCTGCAAATGAGGCTGTGGTGGTGAGCGCTATCAATGTCTGGGAGATGGGTTCATGTTGGACGGTGCCACCTGCTGCACTGCTGGAGCAGCTGCAGCAGGCAGCTACACCAGGAACAGTTCTTGGTAAGGATGCAGCTGCAGCAAAGCGCAAGATTGATGGAGCGGGCATCAGCATGGCCAAGGGAGGAGTTGTTCATCATCCTGCAGGAGACATCGCTCACGTTGATGCTGAGTTCCTGCACAAGTTGCACATCAGTGCTCCCACAGCGTAACTGCCACTCGATCTGGGCTGGTTTAGTCCAAGGCAGCACTTGATGGTCCCTACGTCATAATTGTAACATCGCTTGGGTCGAAGAGGTTGTTGCTGTTTGATGGTGGTGTTGGCTTGCGTGTGGAGTGCTATGCAACTTGTGCTGTAAACAGCTGTCAAGTCAGCAGGCAGTCGATTGGGAAGGGTTGGGCTGAGCGTTGCTAGACTGTCACTACTGATGTAGTACAGCAGACATAGATTGTGTTGTGGTTTGTATCATTGTGTAGCTCTTCAGAATCCGACTGTGGGTGACTCTTCAGTGTTCAGCAGTCGCTGCTTCGTGGAACGATCTTACAGGATGTTTGTTGTGCTGAGCTGTTTGTGAGCATAGAACATGGGGCTGTGGGGTGTGTGTGGTATGTGTCAGCTGTTCTGCGCTGCTGCTGATTCACGTAATCACTTGGGGGTGGTAAAGGTGTATCTATCGGGTTTGGTGTGGGGTGCCTTGGAAACAAGTAGACGCACCTAGTGCTTGAGTTGTGCAAGCTGCTTGTGCGTGCTGATCTTGTGTTGATGTTCTGCAGGAAGTATGGAATGAGATAGCTGCTATCTGTGGGTTTAACGTAGTCTCCTGTGTGGCTGTGCAACGATCATATATATTTGAGTCTTGTGTTTATAGATCACAGACTGTCGGCTCATCTGTGTCATCCTCAGGTCTCCTTTTCAGTGAACTGTTGCGTGACTGGCCCTGTTCGCATATCTGCTCATGCACTGATGGGTATTGGTGCATCTTCATACTGACAATGCACAGTTGCGTGTTGCTGCATCATCTGAGATGCTTTACATGTGCCATGTTGAGAGTGTCCCAGATCAGCTGCTGGTTGTTTAATCGAATGTGGATATAGCATATGCTGTGCTTTAGCATGCCCGTCGGTTGTGTGCACAGTATGGCATAGCCTTGGCCTTTGGCCCAATTGAACATGTTGTTCCCTTGTCATTATCTGCAGTTAGTACCTGTACAGTGGGAGCCGTTCTGCTTTCTGGTCAACTAAGGGGTGTGAAGCTCCCAGCAGTACAGTGTGATAGAGTGTTCTGTGCCAGTAGTGCTTGTGCCTGCTACTCTTTGGCTGCTGGAAGCGTTTGAGAGCTACTCTGACCATCAAGTGAACGACTTGGTCAGGGGTATGCAGGAGTACTGTTGTCGACACTGTCATGGCACGAAAGCAGTTGTTGCTTCATCTGTGGTTGGTTGGCGTATTGCAGGCTTGACATGCGTTTGTACCTGCTATACAGCTCTGATGATGTGGGGCTGCAAGCGCCTGATGCAGAGTTTGCGTCTGTTGACCGAAGTTGTTGAGCTGCTGCGGTTGTAGTAGCTTATCATCAGTGTGATCGCCTGTTGTTGCTATAGGACTCTGTTTGTCGACTGATCCGAAAGGCTTGCAGTGTGACTTGCTGCAAATGATGCTGTCAAGGTTGGCGGCAGCTGTTTGAGGACTGTGCACATCATGTGGTGCTTTGAAGAGCAAAGGTTGACTTTCTAGTTGAGGCAGAGAGCACTGCTGGTGGTCAGTGGTAGCATCTTGGGTTTGTGATAGCACCAGAGAGGTAGACAGCAGCCTGTGTTTCGTGAGCTGCTACTGCAGCTGCTTATTGTAGTTTGTTGGTAGTGGTATGTTGAACTGACCAGTGTTCCGCATTTGAGGCAAGCGGTAGAGCTGTCCAAGATGTCAGCCCATATGGTCTGGCCTCTTTAATCTGTATTGCAATTTGCGGCTGTAAGATGCTGTATTGCTGGTAGGTTGGCTCCGGACTTGTTTGTGATACTCCTTGACCTACACTGACTGTCTAGTTGCAAGCCTGTGTACTGCAGTTGTGAATCCCTTGGCCAGCAGTCCTCTTGCTGCTGTGATGAGTGATGCACGGTGGATAATACTTGCAGGCGCTACTGCCTCTGTACAATACTAGCAGGAGTGTTTGTTGTTAGGTCTGCAGAATGGTTATCTACTGTTGCATAAGGTAAGCGGCTTGCCTTTGATCATAGAAAGGCTTAGTGGTCGTCGCTTCGGCGGTGAGTTATCCTTGTTGTGGTGGGTGGTGACCGCCTGTCGTGTCCCAGTGTTGGGTCTTGATTCACCATTGCTATCCTCCTTCCACAAGTACAGCGTATGAGTACTACAGCATGAGCAGGTGTGATCTGTCACATGTGTTCATGGTGGCATAGGCTGTGGCGTGACTTTGTCTTGGAGCCTCTCAGAAGGAGGGTTTGATGATGGTGCACTTGGATGTAGTACTCTGAGGCTTGAGCTTGGTTGGTTATCATGAGAATATTGTCTGGTGCAGTCTGTACGTACATATTCTACAACGGTCTGCATTTTGCAGCGATAGAGTGCTATATGTTCTTGCATCATTGCACGGGACCCCGGGCATGCCGCTGCACTTGTTGCCAGCTGCCAGAGGTGGATGATGGATTTGAGGTGCACTGGCAATGGTGCATGCTTGTAGCATCATGTGTAGAATGTGCCTCAGTGCAGAGCTGTTGAGATTGCTGGCACTATGGACTTGTTCCACTTGTGCGAACTTCTATGGGGGGCAGGCAGTTGTGATGAGAGTGGTCATGTTTGCGGGTTCTTGATGTTTGGATGAAGTGTACACTGTGTGTAACTGGCAGTTTCTGCATCTTGTTGTGGTCATCTCTCGTAATAGTCCCAAGGTCAAGTTTCAGATATGATGCATAGTGTTGTACTGCACATGCATACATTGTTGTGTCTCACACAACACATAATGCAGTTCAGTTGTAAGTGGCGTGTGCTGCTGCACCCAAGCACTTGCTGTGTCTACCTTTTACATGGCAATGTTGGGAGGTGGCTATTTGCAGATGTTACACAATGTTTAAATAGTATATAGCTTCTGTCTTCTGGATGTCAGCACCATCTGGTAGTAGGACTAAAGCACGTCAGTCATTTCATCATGGGAGGGGCAGTTATGTACCAGTTGAGGTGCTGTGGTGGGTTGTACTGGCTGCCAGTATCAGATGCGTGGTGGCTTTCCAGCTGGCACTTCATAGTCCACATTCTATGGTACTAGCCAAGGGTGTTGGGCATGTTGGAGGACTCCAGATTGCATGTCGTTGTCCGAGACATGTCAACAAAAAGGTCTGTCTGTAGTGGCTTTCACAGGGTGTGGTATATGTACAGTCTCGCTGTCACCAAGAGGCTCAGCCAGGCTGGTGTAGGTCAGCATATGCATCTTCTGGTGCTCAAACTGGGGCTGATCTGCAGCAGCAGCTTCTTGGAATAACTCATTCAGGTGAATCATGTGTGAAGTACTGTCGCAGAATGTTTCTGTGCTAGGCTTCTAGCACACCCTTGTCACACTTATTGCCATCAGACATGTTGTGTATGGGCCTGTCTGCAGCGTACTGTGGTATGTGCGCGTGCGCATCACCATAGCATGTGCACTCATGTTGTCTTTGGCAAACATATGCTGGTATCAGTCAGAATCCATGGGGCTTGCACAGGGGTTGACATGAAGCATCAGATGTCCGGGCTGCATCATCCTGTGTGTTGTATACGTCACAATTGTGACACCTGCAAGTTTGGCATCCTCATTGTGTCTCATGCAGAGCTTTCCACTGCAGCTGAACGCTCACTTCTGTGAAGTGCTGCCAGGAGCCTCTTCATATCTGCATGTGCATACTCTATCCTGCCAACCATGCTGAGTGGGCAACCTGACAGTTGCACTATTACAGCTGCTGCCGCGGGATTTCCAAGTGCACAGAGGGCACATATTGCATATATTGTACATGTCCTGGGTGTATTGTGTACTTTCATGTCAATGTAACACTGGAATGGTTCATGCAGCAGGACTTTACTGGACTGCCGGGCCCGTGAGTCAACGAATTCGACGGAGGCAACTGTACTACATATGGCATGTTCATCTACTACATTATTGCCACCCGAGATAAGCAAACATACCATGAGCCCGGGGCTTGTGAAGTGTTGCCGATGGCAATATTGCCTCAGCCTGATGGCATCATCTATGATGGCATCATCTAGGGTAGATGATTGTGTAGCCTACTTCAATATGTTGGTAGGGGCCGCCGTATGTGAAGTCTTACTGCTCACTCAATCCAGGGGGGTGACCTAAGGTCAACACACCCTTGATGCCTCACTACACACCAGTCAGAGCTACACATGTACTGGATCTACAGCTGCAAGCGCCAAAACTGGTGCCACCAGGTTTCGGAAACCAAATCGCCCACTACTGTCCGATTGCCACAAAGTTGAAAGTAAACCCGCTCCGGCCTTCCGGCCCTTGTGTATCTATGCCTCCCCGAGTCTCTCGAAGAGACATTCACAACAAGCATGATCAGC
>JARWLF010000623.1:0-15352 GCA_029853055.1 Scenedesmus sp. KT-U
GGGATGGCTGAGGTGAGTATGGCTCCTGTCAGATGCAGCAGGGGCTGATGGAAGTTGGTTTGGCCCTGCCAGATTGACGTACCTGCAATTCGAGAAGCCTTGCTGATGTGCATCACGTGTCTGGATTTAGAAGTACAGTCTACATGTTGCCCCTGTCCAGACTATGATGTGTTGGTTGGCAGATAGCGAGCCAACAGCTCCCATGGCCATTCAATGCTTGCGCTGAAAGACAGTTGGTTTGCAGTAACAACTGCCTTCTCAGTTGCTATCTATCCCCCAGCCACTGGACTAGTCTCAAGAGGACTCCGGTCATCAGTGCATATCGTAGAAAACCGTTATACTTGTATCACCCTTGTATGGCTGTGGACTGGTGTATGATGCTTCTTACTCGACATACTCCCCCAATATGCATGCAGTTGAGTAGCTGTATGATTTGGAGTGGGGAAGTAAGAGTGGTGCATGGCCCGCTGCTCGGCAAAAACCAGTTGTTCTGCAAGTCACTGTCATAGCTGTTGATAAAGTCAGTTGAACAAAACAATTGGTGCTGGTCCCTTTGGATAGTCCATGCCATGATTGTCATCCGCTTTTTGGTGCATGTGCAATAAGGTGTGTCCATGTGAATCACAGAGCAGCAACAACAGCCTAGCATTTGTAGCGCTAAGTGCCGCATTGCACTACAGCACGGTGCTGGTCTGCCCAGTGTTTCTGTTTGTTGATTTGCACAGCAGAATGCCCTGCAACAACTGTTTTATCAGAGTCTGTGAGTCATCACTGAGTGTTGGCTAGAGCAGGAGCATGCACAACTTTCTAGCCATGGCCAGCACACAACTTGCCTGTGGGGCAAGCCAATTCAAGGCTCGTAAGCACCAGTCATGCTGTGTCCATTGATGAAAATCATACATAATGATTATAGAATACTTGAAACAACGTTATATGTAAGTAAACTAATTGTTCACTGCACATGTAACAAAGTCATGTTACACAAGTTTACGATGTTTACACATGCCCACCATAGTGATGGGTGTGAGGACGGAGATTGAAGGGGCCGCCACCCTTTGCGTTGTTATGTTGCTGTAGGGCCTACTGCACACTGAAGCCTGATCCATCTAAAACAATGTGTCCAGTTAACTTAAAGTTGGCAATGCTTGGCTTTCTGCTCCACACATGTACGTCTACAAGGACTGTAACTTGCAGCAAAGACAATGTTGGATGACTGGTGGGTATTCACAATCAGCCAAACAGCTGCGACAAGACAAATGCCTGACAGCATGCATGCATGCATGAGTGCGCACTCACTGCTTGCTTACGTCCTCAACGGTTTCCTTTACTTCATGTTGTGTGTATGTGATGCATGTTGTCTCAAGACTCAAACGCTGTGAACCCCCATAACGTACACCAGTCATTCGAATGCAAGCAGTGCACAGTGCAAGGCGGACTGCATCCATGCATTCAGGCCTGCTGAGATTGCCAACAAAAATACTAGTAAAGACACATAGAAAATGCAACCAGAGTCATTCCGACCTCTGCCGCAGAGCAAGCACCAAGTATCTGTCCCAAACAAGGGGCAGTCAGAATGCATAGAAAGCACAACAGGCAGAAGCGTGTTGCCAGCAAGCCAAGGGATTGTGATAACGCCATATGCTTCTAGAATCTCCCATGTTGTTTCCAAATACTCGAACTGGTAACATGCTGCTTGACAACTTGTTGAATTGTTTGCAGAACACCAGCTGCCCACCTGGCCATGGCGGCTAGCAAACCCATGTGTGCTAATGCGAGTGAGGCTCTGTAACGGGTGTTATGCAACAAATCATAACAAGTTCATGCGTCATAATAAGTCGTCTTCATGATCAGAACAGCCTCACAACCAGCATACGGTCCTAGCTTCAACCATACCACTTGGTCTCAGTCGTCAACATGACAGAATGAAGTTGTATTCCTGTCTCCGTTCTGCCAACCTGTCAATGAATGCTTGCAGCGCTTCATCTCCTGCCGAATTGAATCCCACAAGCTCAGTCAATCTGGTGAGATCTGTCAGCAATTGCAAACCTCGAGCAGCGACACCATAATGCAGGGGCTCAAGGCGCAAGGACTGAAGTTGCTTAAGTCTACCTATGGCAGGCAGAACAGATGCATCAATGCATTTATAAGCAAAATGAGGTTCATCTGACTCGTTTATAGACAACACTTTCAACCTCGTCAATGTCACTGCCAGTAAGCACACAATGGTTGCATCCAGGTAGGGGCCTCTACAGTTGTAACATAACTCCAACTCTGTAAGATTCACAAGTGCAGACAGATGTTCGACATCTCGCTCCTGGAAAGCACTAGGTACTTCTAGCTGAAGAGCAAGGCTCTCTAGTCCCTGCAGATCACTAAGGTACTCACAGACTGCAAGCTCTTTTCTAAAATCCTCTCTCTCTATGTCTGGCACACGGATCGTCAGCTGTTTGAGCCCAGTGACTGCGGCCACATGCTGCATGTACTGCGTTCATATTTCCGGTATCAACAGCGTATTTTGCAGCATTTGCAGTAAAGTAACTCCTCAACAAGAGCAATGTGTTAGTTTTAGGAAGGCCCCACTATTCTACAGGTACAACACCAAGAGGAGGCCAACTCATTCCAATTTGAATACTAGGCATAAGTGCCGCGTGCAAGAACCTCCACAACAATACAACAAAGAACATTGCTTCAGACCAAATAAACAACATCATCCCAAGATGCAACCCCGCTTTAACTTTCTGTTGCCAGTCATCTGAGTACACCATGCTGGCTGAGATCTGCAGCTCTGTCAGGGGAAGCTTTGGCCATGCAGCAGCCCCTTTCAGTAGGTCTTCTTCTGTCTCCAGCGTCAAGCACAAGCTCTGTAGGTTGGTAAGGTGTCCTAGGCTCCTGAGATACCTGCCTTGTATATCCCTGCCGCGACGTGTTATTGCTGTCACCTGATACAGATCACAGAAGCCTACCAAGCCTTCGTTCGGCCAGTCAGCATATAGCTCTAGTGACTGCAAGTTGGGTGGCACTGATGATCCGTCTGCAAGTTGCGGCGACTCCAGTTCAAGGTGCTGCAGAGCCACCAGATGCTGCAAGTCCACCAGTATGCTGTCTGCAAAAGCAGAGTCCATGTACTCAAGGCGCAGTTGCTGCAGCGGTACAGGCAGCAACTGCATGTCACCTGTGTATACGATGTCGTGCATATCCAGCTGGGTCAGCTGCTTAAGTCTGCCAATCTGGTTCAGACAGCTGTCTGTTGCTGCATTCTGTACGCTGAAACTCAACTTCTGCAGGCTGGTCAATCTGCTGAGTGTAGAGAACCAACGCCCGTCACCCGCAGCTTCGAGGCAAAGACTTGTTAGGGTGGCTGCTGGCAAGGCTGAAAGTAATCCTGCAGTCGGAGGCATCGAACTGGTATACGCACGCAGGGCTAGATGCGCATTTGTTCCTGCCGCTGCACCTTGCAGACCAAACTCTACAAGCTGCTGTGCAGCTTGCAGGACAGCTGCGGAGTCTTCTGGACTGGCATCCTGTCGCTCTTGGTAACCAACTTTCAGTGTCCCAACCAGCCCTGGGTTCTTGGCTAGCCAACTTGCAAAGCTGGAGGTTCTACTCAGATGTTGCGTGTGCGTCAGCTTGCCACAGCTGACATCGGTGCAGCTCGCTGAGGAACGCTGCACAGCTGCCCTCCATGCTTTGGAGACGTGCATGCACTGCTGCGCAGCAGTGTGCACATAGTGTGCTGATCTGCTGTTACTGCTGGATGCTGCAAAGCCACTGCTAAAGCTTGCAGGGCAAGACCCTGCACATGGGGAACCATGATCAGATTCACAAGGTGTTGAGAAATTCCGCACCGGCCACTGCCTGAAGCCTCTCGCCACGAGCACCTTTCCTTGTGATGGTTTAGAGATGCCCAAGCTGCACACGAGAGTTTTAATCAATAGGCCTACTGAACTATTTAGGTGATTAGTGCGGTTGCACAAAGACACCCAGAGACATGTCAAGCCCAGTATCAACAAGAAGAACCCAGCATTTGCAGTTTCCCGCGTACCTCTAGTTGTGCAGATTGCAGGTCCGCAAATGCGGGCATGGTGCCAGGACGTGTAAGGTAGTGAATCAACGGTTGATCACTCGCCGCAGATGCATCAAGCTGCTACAGGTTGCTTGGGTGCTGAGAGTGTGCCGTAAACAAAGGGTTGGTGCATGTGTCACTCAATTCAACATATGTAGCGACTGATTGATCTCCTCAACAAAGTTATAGAATTATTGTTAATGAGGTGACGACGCAGTCGGTGAGGACCTGGGCATGTCATTACCTGCGTTCAAATGTCAACCGATCCTCTTCGTGTCAACGTCATGAGTCGCCCAGGACGTGTGTTACTTGCTATCATGTGTGGTTCGTTGCTTGAGCAGGCCGCAATAGACCCGGTTGCAGCAAGATTTGAGCCAGACAGCAGCCAGTTGCAACGTTGGGTGTGCTGTTTCGATCAAACCGTAAGTGGAAGGGCGCTGGATGAGCTGATAACGGGTGTGTTGCAGCATTGGCTTCAAAATCATACTGTGCCCAATGGAAACCTGGGATGTTCACAAATCAGAGGAACAGCACAGCCAACACAAAAGGTACCAATGATATCATGAAACTGGTAAGGCTGTTACATGCAGCATGTGACAAGATGCAGAATGCAACAATAGAGTGTCAGGAGTGAACATTGGCAGCTGCTCTGATGCCAAATATGGTTGCCAAATTGATTGACCATCACCACAAGGCTCCTGATGTGAATCGCTTGGGGACCTGTGACAGCCAACATGAGGACACACGTGCACATGGAGGTATTGCTGTTGCTCTCTGTTTATGCAGACTTTGCCGCGGACTTCAAGCTACAGGCGTTGTGCAGTATGTCAAAGTTGCCACCATGCCTAGCAAGCACATGTGACAGACCGTTTGTGGCATTGCACAAGAAAGTCAACAGACACTACTAGCCCAGCCCCAGGTACACTGGATACTATTGCTCAAGTAGAGGGCAGGATAACAAAAATGTCATGTGCATTGCTTGCGAGTGCTGTCCCAGAAGACCTGTATTGCTTCATGCCCTGCTTTATCAAACCCTCAAGCTCAGGTAGCCTGACAAAAGCTGTCAACAATTCCAAACCCCAAGCAGCGACATCATGCTCAAGATCCTCAACTCGCAGTTTCTGGAGGTCAGTGAGTCCGTTGATTGCATGAAACACAGATGTACTGATACATCCATAGTTCTCATTGCATGTGGCGGTGTGATTGATGCCCAGCACCCTCAAGTGCTTCACCTCCACTGCCAGTAAGTACAGGATACTTGCATCTACGCTAGGGCCGCAACCGTTGATCCCCAAGTCCAGCTCAGTCAGATCCACTAGTGCAGATAGATGTTCAGCATCATGCTCCTTGAAAGCTTGTGGCATGTCAAGCTGCAAAATAAGACTCTCAAAGTCCATCAGGTGTTCAAAGTGTTCACAAGCTGTAAGCCTTGCGGCTCATCCTCAACTTCCCTTTCAGTCTCGGTCACCTGAACACACAGCTTCTTGGACTGGGTCGTAGCAGCTACATTCTTTATCACCTGGACCACTCACAGACTGTGAGCAACTCTGCAGAGATGTACAGCTCATACAGAGGGCCTGTGCCAGAAACTGAGTGGCATTGAACTTTTTTATGACAATCAAACCAAACATACGCTGCTTAGCTTGGGGAGCTGTTTCAGGCACTTGAGGTTCTGGACCAGGAAGTTGATGCTGCAGACCTTTATAGTGGTCAGTTGGTGCAGACTGGCTAGCCCTCCCAGGCCTCCAGCTGGCCAGGCTGCATCAATATGAAGTGACTGCAGTTTGGGTGGCACTGAAGATCAATCTGCAAGATGCTGGCAATCCAATATGAGTTGCTGCAGAGCGATCAGATGTTGCAAATCCAGCATTATGCCGCTTATAGGAGCACCATGACCGCAGTAGTCAAGCTGCAAGTGCTGCAGCTGTGTAGGCAACAGCCGTATGTCAGCCACAGCTGCATCATCGCTCAGATGCAGCTGGGTCAGCTGCCCAAGTCTGCCAATCTGACTCAGCACGCTGTTTGTTGCTACCTTGGATGGATGGCACATCTCGAGTCTTATCTGCTGCAGGCTGCTCAACCTGCTGAGTGCAGAGAACCAAGTGCCATCGCCCATAGATTCAAGATTTAGACTTGTTAGGGACGCTGCTGGCAAAACTGCAAGCAACGTTGCAGTTGCAGGCAATCAGCTGGCATATGCATGCAGGGTTGGACGTGCACATGTTCCTGCAGCTGCACCCTGCATTCCAAACTGAACAAGCTGCTGTGTGGCTTGCGGGACAGCTGCAGAGTCTTCTCGTCTGAGTTATGGGGCTTCTTATGTTCATCTTCCGCAATGTGCAGTGTGGCAACCAACCCCGGGTGCTTGGCCTGCCAATCCGCGAAACTGGACACTTTGCAGTGTCAAGTTGTCGTGTCAAGATAGGCTTGCTGAAACGAACTTGGGTCAAGCCTGCAGCGGATGCTGCACAGCTGCCCTCCAGGCTTGGCAGACTTGCAATATTGTGCATGTAGTGCACTGATCCGCTGCTACTGATGGATGCTGCAGTGCCACTGCCAAAGCATAGACGGCACAGTCCTGCAGGTCAAAACACAACCGTCCATAAGATCAGACTCCTCGGAATTAAACTTGATGTTCGCAGCTTGTTGTGATTGGCGCTTGCTCTTGATACTCATATGTCTTTTTGTCCAAGCCTACTGGCTGGCTCAAAGCTGCAACACAGAGCACTAGCTCAAGTACTTGAGATGTTGAGAGGCCTATACTGCATGCTCAGAAAGATATGGTCGGCTGATTGATACTATGCACGTCACAGCTGAGCCAGTACTACAGTTGAACTTCATAGAATTGCTTGAGTCCTGAAGTTGCACTTCCCGCTTTACCTCGCTGCCGCAGCGCGGCGCCGGTGCACATGTGCACATTGTACAATGTGCGGATGCTGGCATGTCACGAAAGCACACGGAAGGATAGTCACAAGAAACGGCAACAGGCGGTAGATAACTTTCAGGTTACGACCAAAGAGTTGCTTGGCTGCGGAGCAGTGCGGCAAAGACAGAAAGTGTGCATGCGAAGCGCATGCTTGCCCTGCGACAGATAGGGAAAGTCTGCATATAGATATAGAAGTAGTGTGCTAGTGGCGACCTAGCATGGTCTGCACACAGGTAGCACATAGCAAAGCAACGGACATGCCTGCAGCTGCCATTCAATCTTCCGTTCAACGGCTATCGGACCACCGTCGTTCCCAGCAGAAAAGCATCACAGCATTGTATGTACACCTTTTGCAGACTTCACTGCGTCAGCAGATTGTAGGTGGGTGGCATACGCCCCAGTTGGCCAGGTGCGTGTTGCCGCAAGCGGCTCCAGCCAAACCAGCCCCAGCAACAGCACCAGCACCAGCGTTATGACTCATCGGTGCCGATGTGTCCTGTTCACCATGTGGGTGGCTGGCTGTGACGCAACCAACATGCATAGATTCTTGATACTTTGCAGGGCCTCACATCGACACATAGAGTCGCATCTTCGTCGACTGCTACGGTTTGACCTTCGGCGCCGCCTATATCAGGAAATACGACCCCGGTCGTCCAGTCGGACGATGAAATTGTCCGCCTGCTAACTAGTACAAACCGTAGTGTATACGTAGGGACGATAATTGAGGCTGATTGTCGGCTTCGCAACGACCGTCCGTCGGACGAAGGTCCCCAGCTGAAGATGCGACCCCTGTAGTAGTTACACTCTCCGGCCAGGAGGCCCTGATCGACGCTGTTGCTGCGTATCAGTGCCACATTCAGATCGAGTTCAATCACACACTGAATGTACATGGGACTTCCAAATGTATGAAGGACAACACAGTCCCAAGGGCTCTCGTCAAAGAACCAAAAGTCAATATGCCGGGCAGCTACTTTGGTGGCAAGAGCATGTCCTGTGAACATCAGCTCCCGAAGGTCCTATTGCACATCTTATGGCAGGCACAATTTTCTCTGACAGCCAACGACACACCACACCACCCAAGCAGCTCATTACTGACGCACATGTTGCCCAGCTTCCAACAGCTCGTATGTTGCACTGCAGTCATCTGCCCATTGTGCAGTACAACTCATGACACCACTGCATGCTTGCAGCGTCTACATACGTGTACAGCTATACACATCTATGCTGGTATTGAACACATGCGTATGCAAGTTCTAATCCACAGCAAGTGACCCTCATGCCACACACAACATCACAATGACAATACTAGATCTAGTATCTTGACATGCAGAACTAGACTATAATCAGAGAAGCATCGAGAATACAGCACACTGAGTATGCAGCCAAGGCTGCTCAGCATTCCTAGCTGCCCTCATACCCCAGTATGCTTGCCAGCATACATACCACCGTACATAGTACATACACGCTTGCTGATGTAGATGCGCCGATTGACACTACTTGTAAGTGCATGCAGCAAGGCAAAACCATATGCAAGGACAGCATCAACATCAACATGACCAAACATGCAATATCCTGTGTTAGTCTAGAACACTACACTCAGAAGTATGCAAGCCCTAGTGAGAGAAGATCCGTGCATCCGCTCATGCCTCCGTTGTATCTGCAGCCTGCGTTACTATAGCCCAAAACTTCTGCAATGCTTCCTTTCCTGCCTTATAAAAGCCCGCAAGGTCATACTCACACTCAAAATAATCATCGGATGATGGCTGCAAGCCTGTGAGATCTGTCAACAGCTGCAGACCTCGTACAGCAACATCATGCTCCAAAGGTTCAAGACACAATGACGTGAGCTGAACAAGTCTGCCGATTGCTGGAAAAACAGATACACTGATACATCTGTAATTGTCATCAGGTGCATCGCCATTGATACACAACTGCCTTAGGCCTGTGAGCGTAACTGCCAGCAAGCACACTATGGTTGCATCAATGTAAGGACCAGAGCTCTCCGAACAAAGGTTCAATGCAGTAAGTGTTGTCAATCTGGACAGATGTTCAGCATCACGCTTGTTGAAAGCATGCGGCTCATCAATGTGAAGAGACAACTTGGCAAGACCTTGCAAGTCTCCAAGGTACTCACACACTGCAAGCTTTTCCTCCTCATGCACTCTTTGAATGGCTTCAATGCGAATAACAAGCTTCATGAGCATGGTAGCTGTAGCAACGCACTGCATGAACTCTTGCCACTGTTCCAAGCTGAGCTGTTGTGCTGAGATACTCAGCTCACAGAGCGGCAGATTCTGCCATGACGAAGCTGCACCAATTAGATACTTCGTAGAGCGCAGGTGCAAGGACAGGCTCTGTAACTTGGAAAGGTGCTCCAAGCTTCTGAGGTGCTTGCCTTGGATACAAGTGCAGCGAAGTTCTAGGGAAGTCATCTGGTATATCTGGCCGAGGCTGGTTGCAGCTAGCAACCCCCAAGCTGGCCAATTAGCGGACATCTCTGCAGACTGCAAGCTGGATGGTAGTGAAGACCCATCTGCAAGTTGCGGACATGCCAACTCCAGCCGCTTCAGGATCACCAGGTGCTGCAAGTCAACCACTGAACCGTCCCCAGCACCGGAGCTCCAGTAACCAAGGTGCAGATACTGCAGCTGGACTGGCAGCAGCCTCATGTCACCACCATCTACGATGTTGAGAAGCTGCAAATGGGTCAGCTGCCTGAGTATGCCAATCTGACTCAGGCAGTTGATTGTTGCCGTCTTCTGCTGCAAACTCATCCCAAGAGTCAAGCTCTGCAGGCCTGTCAAACTGCTGAGTGTAGAAAACCAACTGCCACTTCCAGCATACTCAAGCTCCAGACTCGTCATGGTTGCTGCAGGTAACGCTGCAAGCACACCTGCAGTTGCAGGTAATGTACTGCTGTATGAACGCAGGCACAGGCTAGAAAGTCCTGGCCCAGCCGATGTTGCTGCGGCCTGTATGCCAAACTCGACAAGCTGCTGTGTGGCATGCTGAATGGCTGCAAGGTCGGCTTCATCTTCGTCATCACGATCACCATCCTCACTACCAAAGTAACCATCACGTGAAGGATAAAGCGGATGTGAGTACTCGATATTCAAGCTGCCGATCAGCCCTGGGTTCTTTGCCAGCCAACTTGTAAAGTTGGAGACCTTGCTTAGTAGACGAGTGCACACAAGCTGTTCGCAGCTGATGCTTGTCAAGCTTGCTGAGGATTGATGTACTGCTGCCCTGCATGCTTTACAGACTTGCAGCAATGTGCATATGTTACGTTGATCTGCTGCTACTGCTGGGTGCTTCAAAGCTATCGCCAAAGCCTGTAGAGGAGGAACCTGCACAACAAAGCAGAAGCAGTCGGGAGCCACATGCTGATGAGTTCACTGTTGCCTGCAAGTGCTTGCTATCATAAGTGCCCGAAGCATGTCAGGGACATGCGTTTCGACAACAGCTGCTGCAGGTCTGAGCTGTTCAGGGCATCTGCCATGTCTGGAGGCCTACTGCATCTCCTCTCGGATTCAGCATGCTTAGAAAGGCTGTTCATGCTATGCCATGCCCAACATGATGGAAAGGCTTGCTTGGGACTTGAGTTCTGCATCTTCCCGCGTACCTCTGGCTCCGTAGGTGGTGTCAGCTCTGCTGATGCTGGCATGTCACCAAAGCGCTTGACTAGGATAAAAGCTAAATGGTCTTTCTATTGTTTTCCTGGTCCTTGAGAAGAGCGGGAAGAATGTCGTGGGGGACAAATCTGCACGAGCTTGTTTGGCCGCTGTGGCTCGCTGACTGCTTTGGCCTTCCGCTGTGTTTGAGAAGTGACTTCCTGTTTGCGGCAATCAATCCTGAAATACAACAGTCCCCTGTAAAGGACTGCTGGCATCACATCACATCACTCAGTGACAGCATAACCTCCCTGAAACCCGTCGGGCGACTTTAAACGCAGACCGACAGCGGGACGACCTGAACGTTGCAGGTTAGCGCAAAAACCACATAGCAACTTGCTGCAGGTCGATAAAGCCAGAACAAGGAACCATGTCAATGCAACAAAGGACACCAGTGTGAGGCTCTAGTGCTAATTCAGTGAGGCTCTGTTGTAGCTCCTAGGGCTCCTAGGGCTCCACATACCACGCACCTTTCGAAGCTTACATGAGTGTGACTCATAGGAGCGTGACTCGCTATGTGAACGCCGGATCAATGGGAATCTACAACATTGCCAGTTGGATCTCACCCAATACACTCAGCACATCTGAACTCTCACTTGTGCTCTCAGCCCCGCAAGACACTCCAGCACCAACTGCCACCTCACCTGTTGCAACTGCTACCCCCAAACCAGCAACCACACTACCAGCAGGCACAGAAAGCTGTGCAGTACATCGTCTCCACTCCCAACCAACTACTACATTACTGAAATCAGTGTCCCACATACCATCAACACATAAGGCAGCGTCACTCTGTACACCACTGCCAGCTGCATTTCCACTAGCTTTTCTGCTGCTATTACTGCTGACGTCACTGATGTTCTGCATAAGCTGAATCAGGCCCAGTGGCTGTGAAGTCACCAAATCAACTACTTGCACTGCAGGCATGACAGCTTGTTGATCATGGTCAGCACCTGCGAGCTGTAACTGCGGCTGCTGCTGTTGCTGCCAATCTTTGCTTGCTGACCTGGAACCCAACAGATGCAGGGTTCTCTGCTTGCATGATACAGAACTTGGCATGACACTTGCTGCTGAGTCTGCTGCTTGTGGCTGCTGAAGCATAACCCAGAGGAATAGCTCTGGTGGTGGTGCTTTTGTACCATCAGACACTTGCCCTGCAGGAGTTGCAGTACCAGCAGCTGCAGCTATAGCAGCTATCGCACCATTCTTACAACTGCTGCCTGCAGTGCTGCTACACTGCTTCCCAGGAGCAGCATACACCCAGCTGACAGACAAGACTCCATTACTGGGTACCAACACGTATGCTGTGTACAGCTGTAGCAATGCAAACCTACTGCTGCTGCGTGTTGCTGATTGCCCAGCTTGCGCTGAAGCTGAATCAGCAAGCTGCAGCCAACAACACTGCTTGTCAATCACTGCTGTTGGTCCTGCAGCTGCTGTTGCTATGGGAGCAGTTGGCTCTGCTGCATTGATATTATCTGTAGCAAAAGCTGCAGGGGTTTTGGCTGGTGTATGCTTGCACAGCACCAGGCATGATCCGCCATTGAAGGCTGTAGAAGATGCCAGGCGCGCAACGACAGGTCCTGAGACAACCTGGATGATGCACACACAGAAGTGACAAGACAGCAGTAACCAGGTCAGCGCGAAGTCAAACAGCAAGTAGGCAGCATGCATGGGTCTGCCCTCACTGAGTCAGCACCCTCAGTGTGCTGCAGGGCTGAGCAGTGAATGTGTGCAACATGCTGGGTTGCCAATGCTGTCAAAGCAAGGTGTAAAAACACCATCACCCACACAGCACTCCAGGAGCAGCTCGTTTGCTGGTGATTCACCTCAAACTGCCTCATGCAGATGTAGGTCTTTGACCATTATCAGCAATTCCTAGCTCACCTGCTGTGTAATCGCGTCCCTGCAAGTTGGCAGTGTATCTGTCAGCAACATGTTGAACCAGCCATCAGCTCCCAGAACACCACCAGTATCCGTACCACTCTCCTGCTGCTGCTGTTGCTCCTGCTGCTGCTGAAGCACATCACTTCGACCACCAGCAGCAGCAGGAGCTTGTGTCGCCAGTCTGCCGTCTTGAAACCAGCCCCTGCCAGCTCCAGCATTAAAACTTGTACCAAAAGGCAAGGCTGTTACAACTGGGTGACTGTGACACCAGGTAGCCTGGACCTGTGCAGGACACGTAACAAATCTGTGATTGCTTAGTCGTGGAGTTTCTGGAAAAGCGGACCTGCAGGCAGAATTCACAATGAAGTATATACCCCTGCACCTTCTGCATGCGGTCTGCTGCAAATGCACACACTGCAACATGGATGACACTTACATGCAACACAAAGATGTACAAGACTAAGGCCCCGTTTCTGTTGGCCTGTAACGATGCCTGTGAAGATGCCTGTAATGGGCGTGTACACTTTGTACGAGCCTCCGGAGGATTGTTGGGGCCTGCCATATCTTGCATGTGGTAAGGTTCCTTGATTGAATTTGCAAAGAATGGCAATACAGGTACATTGAGGAGTACAGGCTCTTGTACAGGCCTCAATAGAAACGGAGCCTGACAGCAACCAGCAGAACGGACTGGTTGGCTCATCAACCAACCAACTCACCTTGTTCCACCACTGCTCCTGCAGTGTTACAAACTGCGTCCTATCAAGATTCTCATACACCCAGCCAGGGGCGAACAGAGCAGCAGACAATCCGGCATCAGCAACAGCCCTGAGTGCCACGTCAACATTATGGCCACCACCACCATAGCTGCCTCGACCGTAAACATCAATACCCATGAAAACGTCAGTCACACGACCTGCTGCTGCTGCTACTGTTTCCGGAAGAGTAGCAGGAGTCCTGCACAGGCAGTACACATCCAACCCCTATCATTGCATCCTGTGATGCTAGTAGGATATGGGTGCAATGCCACCAAGTGCAGGTATGCACCATGCTGTATGAATAGACACCACTGACGATGACACTTGCTGATAACAACGACAACGACAAAAGGTCCAGCACATCAGGGAACAGCCTGCGCTGCACATTGACATCCTCTGTTGGGCAGGTACATAGTGCCCAATGCTGTATATTCAGCATGTCTATGCACAGATTCAGCAAAAGATGGCTGTGGATTCAGCACCCCCTCAGCTTTCTCACCAAGTGTAGTTGACAAACAGGGCATCCGCCAGGTCAAAGAATTGAGCATTCAGTGGTGACAGCTTGTTCTGCCAGCGCAGTTGACCAGCCGTGGTCACAGCATCATACCTGGACGTGCAACCCAGTGGCAACAATAGGTCACTTGTGAAAGAGGTGTAATGTTGCCACCAAGTGTCCAGCAGACAACATATTTCAAAATTTGTTGTATGGAATCATAATGCAAATACAGCTTACATGTCTGTGCTGGAAGATGTGCAGCCAACTTGCTGATGACAATGCCAAGCAGCTTACAGCTGTTTAGCTGTGCCACCCACATGTTTGGTTGCACATGTGTCCTTTGACATATCCACGAGGCATGCCATCAAACCATTGATGCAAAGCTGCAGGTATAGAGATCAACATGCATGTCAGACACCAAGCTCCTGTCAGCTTCATCTGCTGCCAGCAGTGCTTGGAAACTCGACTTGTAAATGCTGCTGGCAATGATCTGCAGAACACGTGCCTACAGCAATATGCGATGACAACCAACTACACTCACCAGACCACCATACCATGCTGCACTACTGCGGCCATCCTGGCCCTCAAGTACCCAACAAAGTGCTTCATGACCTCCACTTGTTCCTTGCTTAAGCTGTTCTCTATGTTGACCAGCCAGCCCTCGAAGCCATAGTGTGCTGCTACTGCAACCAGCTGATCAGCTACAACTTCTGCAGACTGGTTGCTGCTGAAGAGCTTGTTACAACGGTGTCGGCCCTGACCAAACTCTGTGATGAAAGTACCTAGGATCTGCAATGATAAAAACACTCTGATCTACTGATCACATACAGATAATGATGATGATCTGTCAGCATCACAGGGTCAACACAGAGTATGTTGGATCAGCTGTCTGCTTATACATCAAGCCTATTGACCACAAAGCTGCAAGAGATGCAGACAACGCATTTGCCTGAACAGCTGCTTGCCTATCAGGCTCCTGTCCTCTACTCCTCGCGCACCTTGACTCCATGTTTGTGCGCTGCATGTATCCAGCTCTTGGGAGGTATGGTGACCAGATGATGGCTGAAGTACACAAAGATGTCAACACAGTCCCAGTGCCACAGACGGTAGTGCCTGCAGGACATCTGAAGAACCATAAGTCAGGGTCAACAACTGATCATGCTTACTTCTGCTGAGCAGCGTGATGATCACAATGTCGCAAGCTGTGATGTGTGGTGCAGGAGTGTTGTAGCCCATTCTGCCCCAGTTCCACAAAGTCCTGATGCTGCATCAAGGTGAGTATACGTCTGCATCAAGCTCAGCAACAAAGTCTTGTAGGGTAGATGCACTTGGCAAGCATTATGTGAAGCATGCTGCCTTCGCAGGCAGGAGCCCGCACCTGTGATCATCAAAGCCTGACAGCAGAGTCTCCTGCGGATGATATCCCCCCATCATATCATGACACACCAGCAGCTGAGGACGTCCTGCAGGACAGTCTGCCGCTCCATGACTTGTTCCTGCAGATCCTGCACCTCTGATCCCAGGCTGGGGTAGCACCAGTGGGGTGTTGCTGCTGCA
>JARWLF010000624.1:0-15579 GCA_029853055.1 Scenedesmus sp. KT-U
TCTATGTTACAATATGTGTCAGGAAGAGTCAAGAGGCTGTGCTACACGTTGTTGCATGCTGAAGTGCGTTCACAACCAGACAGAGAGAGTTCCCACTGTTGTGTTGTCGTATGGCAACAACCCTGTACACGACTAGCAGACTATACGGATGTTCTCAGACCGTGTCTGGTGTGGAAAGCACCTGATGTCAGGCGTCAGGGACCTTCAACACGTTTCAAACTTGCGTACCATAACACCTGCTGGGGGTCGCCGTAGCGACCTGCAACAGCAAACACAACTTTGCTTATCTGACCTTAGATTATACATCGGAGCTTTCAGGACCGTATTACACATCTAGCAAACGTATGTCCTCGTACCCCAGTCACTAATGCACTTAACCTCGGGCGTACACATCAACAATGCAAGCAACACTTGTTAGATACCAATGTAGGGTACCTACTGGCGCCAGAAGCTCTCATTGGGTCTCACATCGTGTCACTGCTGCTCCTGCCACAGCAGCAACAAGCACGAATACGCAAATGTTTCACTACACGCAGATTGAGGTTGATACCAAACCAGGTCAGTGTGTCACGCGACCCTCATGCGCTTTCTGCAGCTGCAACAGTTCCCATTTGCCACCTGTACCTTTCTGGCAGTACAGTGCTAGTCGGATACTTGCATAATACAGCAGCAACACAGCAGTCGCATACTGCAGCAACGGGACGACCCCAGTACATTCAATACAGTTAGCAGAAACACACCATGCAAGCTAGTGCTGTTAAGGTTCTCATCTGAGCCTGATGCATCATCATCTGCGCAGGCATAGCTCTGTTTGACATTACACCTCATATCAGAGATCAAGTCCAGCAGCTCGGCATCACTGAAGGCTTCGTCAACGTTGTATCACGACATACAACAACAGCGATAGCAATCAACGAGTACGAGACAAGACTACTAGACGACATCAGACAAGTAGGGATACATCTACAGCCATAAGCTTTCTTTGCCATCTCATAGCTGCTGATCAATGCCCACCATGCCTACTGGCAGCAGCAACAGCAGCACATGTTGAGATTGTCATCATTGACACTGCTGTTCCTCCTGCTGCTGCTTCTGTAGTTTCTGCACAAGCTAGCCCCACCCCGGGATCCATATCTTCACAATGATCTTCATCTCAGAGAAGCACCAGCTGACTGGCCAGGAGGCTGGGAGGCCTGGTGAGTAGTACTACTGGCAGCAGCAGCAGTAGTAGTGCTGAAAGTAGAACAAGTATAAGAGTAGCCATCAGGTATCTAACAACCAGCAACCCATTGCTATCGCTGTCTCACAATGATGTTTGATTGTCATGATGGTGCTGCTGCCGTGCTGTATCTACTGCACTGCTAACAGGGCCGCCCAGGAGCCTGAGAATGCTCACAGTCACCTGTTAAGCATGGTGTTGGGCAACAGTGAGACAATACCAGTCACAAAGGGACAACTGGCTATTGGTACTTGGCAGGTGAGACACATGACTGTGTGATGCTTGAACAGTCCAATGTTCTTTACCCACAGCCTCAGCCAACTTCTCGTGTCACTGCATGACATTCTGGCTTAGGGTTCCAAGAATGTAGCAAGGCTAGAGATTGCTATTAGTACACCTGTGTTGATACTGCTGCTGCTGCTGCTGTGCAATTTGTGTTGTTCTCCTGCAGTCTGTTCTTCTTGTTGAGCTTGATGGTCCCAGGAAGAGAACAGTCGGGATACAGGTGGTGGGGACTACACAACAGCAGCAGTAGATGCAGTGATAGCAGCAGCATGCAGTCGCCATGACAGCAACAGACGGGGGCATGACAGCAGCAGCATCGTTACTTTCTAGTCACTATCACTGGATGTGGTTGTAGTTGGGGCAGTCACCAAGGAGCCTGCAGTAGAGCAGCCACAGCATGTCATTGACATGAAGTGCTTTCAAGGCCCATGATTCTGGTGTTTCAGGTGTGCAAACGCGCATGAGGAGCAATCTGTGGCATGGTATGTGCATTCAACACCTCATGCAGTGCGCAGGTATGCAGTGCGCGCAGGTATTATAGTGGTGGGTCTGGCTAACCCAAGGCCCTGGTACTCTTACAACTATGCATCGCCGATGGGGCACCTGGTGTGCCTGGCTGTGAGATGACTCAGTTACAGGAAGGCTGGTTTCAAACCCTACCCGTGCAGCTATAGAGGTCAGCAGGACTTGACCCCCCCCCCCTTTTACTACATGTGCACAGGGGCTTGTAACTACTACCATTGCCACCGTACTACGTCAGTGACTGTTAGCAGATGCCGTGCAACCTACTGATGTTGCAGTGCTACTGTCACCTTGATTTGTGCGGGGTCAATGCCCTCTGTGTTGGTTCAGCATGGTGTTTGTGTTGGTCCAGCAGTTGGTTCAGCATGGTGTTTGTGTGGTGGATGTATGTCCATGTATGGTGGATGTATGTTATGCAGACGATGGTTTGTTGGCTTGTGCACACCACAGCATACGGCCACATCCAGGCTTGTCATGTGAGGCGCAGTGTGAGGCGCACTGTATCAATCTGCCTAGTCAGGACACGTGGAGCACCGTGAGGCTTGTCAGTCTACTGTAGGTCTCCTCCTGGACATGTGTGACATACTTATAACCTCTGCGATAGATCACCACTGTCGTGCACAGCAGGCTAGGGCTTAACTCCGTCAAGCCGCTAACGTGCGACACGGTTCCGGATCCGACCAGCTTGTCCTGTGGTATCGCAAGTAGAAGGCGATTGAGACATAAACATTGGTGTAAAACGTGGCACAGCGCTGTGACCGGGTGCTGTGGCCTGTCGCTCGCCGACCCTTTGCGACCAGTCAAACCCAAACGAGCTGCAAGACAGCATGTGATCCGGTGGGCAACGTCCTGTAATGGAACTATGATAGCTCAACTGGTACTGCTTCACCAATCGAACTCCTCCGAGGAGTTCACCGGCAGGGTGTCTCCGATCGGAACACCCGGGTGTTTCGGATCACGACACTATGACCTGGCTTTTAGTACGGTGAACTTCAAGTTACTGGCGGCCACAGCTTCGGCAAGCCTTGTCGGACCGTGCTTGCCTGATTGGAACATAGACAGTACAATCTGTAGGTTGTACATCCTGTGCAAAGACTCAACACTGGATCGCTGCCGGCAAGAGCAAGTATAACAACTAGCCACACGTTCACTATCAATTCCTGCCAGTGAATTATGATAATTTAACCAAAGAGTAATCCGTAATCAGCCAGCAGCTGCCCAAACCTACCAACTGAGTTGGCTTAAGAGAAAAGGGCTACCTAGGGTATGCTATGTTGTATACAGACCATCAACAGCAGGTTGTGAACACTGTTCGGAATATATTGCATGCCTCAGGTTGGTGCCACGCAGTCGCATGTACACAATGATTGCAAGTGATGCAAAAACTGCCCAATGGGCCGTGGGAAGTCATTGGCAGCAGCATGCACAGCACTGCTTTCAGTCAATAATTGGATCCCTGTTCTCATACAGTGGCATTCCTGGTGGAGGCTTGCCAGTTGAAAGTGATCTAAGACCAATGATGCCGCCTGATCTTGGCTGTATCCACTGCTGTGCTTGCAAGAGCCGGCAAGTTGGTGAACAATAAGCTGTCTGCTACGCGAAATCTGGTCTCCCCTCTTCCCCTGGCTTCTCCTGCTGCTGCTGCCCTTCTTGCTGCTGAGGAGCAGCCTGCCTGGTGATGGTGATTGTCTCTGTGGTAGTCTTGGTTACTGTCTCTGTCACCATTCCATATCTATCTTGCTTATCTCCAGCATGCGTTTCGGTTGTAGTAATTGTTGTAGTGGTGGTGGTGGTAGTAGTTGTGCTGCCATGTGCTGCTGCAAAAGTACCTCTAGCAGTGGCTGCAACTGGTGATGCTGCCATATGGGCGTCAGCTGCTGCCCCCATACTGATGTGCGCACCTGGATGCTGCTTCTTGGACCCTGGCAGTGTTGCTGACATTGGTGCAGAAGCTTGTGCTACAATTGTATGACGATGTGATGCAGCAGCAGCAGCAGCAGCCGGTGGACCTTGAACCTGCCCACCCTCTGTCATGTCTGCTGCACCTGGCAATGCTGACAGTGGCAATGCAGAGAGTTTGGTACTGTCATGCCCGAGCTTGCTCTTCTTGCTGCCGTCAGCAGTTGTCTGGGGCCTTGAGTGTGATCTCTTACGTGGTACGTGTACTCCTGGAGCTGCTGCTGCTGCTGCTGCTGCTGCTGTTGCTGCTGCTGTTGCTGCTGCTGCTGCTGGCTGTGGTGGTGGAGGCAGCATACCATCTGCATAAGCCTCAGTCTGGGGCAGTATGCCTGCCATAGCATCATGCTGCTGGTCAACTACAGTTCGCGTCTGATCCTCTGCTGCAGCAATGCCAGGGTCTGGACTGCCACCCAACAGACCTGCTGAATCAAGTGATGAGACTGTTTGCTGCTGCCAATCATCATGTGCGTGCAGCAGGCTACGTTCCATTTGAACACCTGTGGCCTGACCTAGCCCATAGGTAAGGTGGCACAGCTGGTCATCTTCATCATCTTTGCCTCCAGCTGGTGCATCTGCATGCAGCAACGTAATAGCAACCCAATGAACTGTTTTCAGACTGTAGGGACAGAAAGCTGCTGGTCTGCGTGATCTCCAAGCAAGGACTGGCAGCATGGCTGCTTGATTAGTCAGATACAAGAGCATGTCGTTGACTGCTAGCGCTATATAGCATATATGCAACGTCTGTTCCTGCTGCTTCCGAAGCAACAACAGTTGTGTCAGAACACGACATTAGTTCAGCAAAAAGTGAACGCAGCATGCTAGTCACCTGCTTCTGTGTTAAGGGTGGACATATCTCCACCTCCATGGACTGCTGCCAGGACCACATTTGGCTCAGCAATCAAGTTACCTAGATCAGCAGTCTTCACAGATCCTGTGTGTGCTGCTGCTGTGGGCACCGCTGACATCGACGCAATAGCACCTGTGAACAAGCAGAAGCATTCACTGAATGATCAAACACTGGTATCAGGACACATATTTACTTCTGCTGCCAGCCTGGAGGTATAGGAGGTTCGCGTGTGTGCTTACACCCTAAACCCTAACCCTAACCCTCGGCTTACATATCTACGCCTGCATATCAATACTTTGCAAAGCAGAACCTCATGTAGTACACTGGTCTCAGGGGAAATCTGTCAGTTCAAACCCGTGCAGGAAAGCTATGTACTAGTCTCACACTGCGCATCTGCTCTGTGCTACAGGATTCATCCGAAAGATACCATATTGGAGCTTACACGCTTGCAAGATCTGTCGACGTACCCCTACCTGCAGTGCGCGTTGCCGTTTGTGATGCAGTCGCTGAGGCAGGATCATTGGAGACCGCCAAAGGAGCTGTCCCTAGTAATATGCCGGACCGCTTGCGTGAGCCCCGTGAACACGGGGGTCTCACTGCCGGCAGCGTAGCTCCATCCGGTGGCCTGTAGTATCCTGAAACCGACACCTTTGTGTGACCAACGGGTTCCAGCAAACCCAGCTTGATAGCACTGGCTGTGAATCCGCCGTTCTGACCGCAGACCGGAGAAGTAAGCTGCACACGGTTCTCCCCTTGACCCTCTTCGATGCAAAATACCATGGTTTGCTTGTCGCGTCCGTTGTCTACATCGTTGGCGGAGCCCTTCTTCGCAGCCTTCTTGTAGTACCTGACGAAGAGTGTTCGCGGACCACTAGGTGGGTGGAAGGTCTCCAATGCCACCCGCCATGGATGTCCTGCTGTCAAGTAGCGTGATTGATTCGCCAGATGTACTGGCGTTTTGCTGCGCGCATGTGCATCGTCGTTGTTCATGCTGAAGCTTAAGTTGTTCGCGTCACAGCACGACTGCAGTACTATGCAGACAAACTCATCCACTGGTAATCAAATTGCGGTGAACAATGCTAGTATACCAGGTACTATCACGGCTGCGAAGCGTAGTACGTTGGGTGCTGCGAGAGTTTGGAGTGTGCTGTGTTTCATCGTCGGAGATCCCGATGCTCGCATGTCATTCGCCTGTTCGGTTCCGCAGAAAAACGGTTGACTTTGATGAAGCTGATGATTTCTCATGAATGGATGTGCCTTTCATGAGCAACAACCGCCTTTATCAGCAGCAGGCACTGATGGTCTGACTCATGACCGACGATGGCCGACCCGGTCTTCGGCCCGCTGAGGCTGCATTCATGCGCCAGGAACAGAACTGTAGCATAAGTTACTTTGTACTTGTCAGATAAGTAGATCAGATCAGTTACGGCCATATGCTGGAGCTTACACTTGTCCAGTCTGTGACCATACTTGCCAATACATGCATCCTTCATCAAGCATTTAGTTTCTTATGTTCCCCAGGCCCAGTATGCGCAAGGTGATTTGAGCAGGTTAAAGAGCAGGGCTCACTTTACTCGGGTGCAACACAGACTGAAAACGCATCTACATAGGGCACCTTCCAGCGTTGTATCTGTACCACAGTCGGTCTTGCTGCTGGTGCAAACACAGCATCCGCAATGCATCCGCAGATTTTGGGGGTGACACATGTATCTGCGTGCCTGCAACAGGCCGCCATGAACACTTTGCAAAACTTTCAAGGAATGATTCGGATTGACTGTACAGATCGCCCTACCGTCATTATGGCTGATTACCAGGCCTATTGTCCTATTGGGGCCCCTAGATATAAGGGCAGCAGCTTGGCTGTTCGTTAGGCTGGTATGCATAGCTGACCATGTTGTCACATGAGCACATGATGGTAACTCACCTGATACACAGCACGGTGCCGATCAGTGTCACTAGGTTCCAGGCTGGCATGACCGTATAGCACGGTGCTTACTACCCTGATACCGGTGAACCTTCGCACCTTCGACAGTTGACAGAGGTGTCATAGCCTATGACACCATATCTGCACCTGCTGTTCTACCGTCACATGGGTACTACCCATGTAGGTACCTAGTAGGTACCAGTGCTGATATCTTGCTGGGTTGGTCACTATGTGGGTTACCCGCAGGCTTGCCACTTGCAGGAAGAGTAGGCTGTCACAGAGAGCATAAGGTTAGCTTTGGTAATCGTGGAATGCAGTTCGTTCCTGTGAGAACGGCTTTACAACAGATGCCAGCCCTGCTACAAAACTTCTGTAGCAGGCACAAACTGATGCACTGTGCCACATAGCTGTGGCTCAAACCAGTGCATTGTACAACAACACACTTTATTGTTCAGGACTGGTTGACTAGCACAAGGCCTTGACAGTGAACCGTTCACTGCTAGCTTGAAGCTAGCATGCACCGCTGTTCAACCCAGCCAGAACTGCTTGCAACTTTCTGCATCACAATGCAGTACTCTGTGAGCGTTACGTAAGGATACATAGTTGTCACTGCTGCATCACACTGTATGGCGTACGCCTTGTCATGTTGTACTGTGAGATCATTTGCGTCTGCTGCTCAACCAATAATCTGGAGCCACCCTTACATGCTTACCATGCTCCTGAGTCTACCCATGCCTACCATCCATCACATCCGTAAGAAGAGATGAGAACGTGCGCATAGTCACTTACGGTCACAGCACAATGCAAAGGCAAGCAGGGCAGTAAGCCATCTCATGCCAGGAATGTCAGCAGGCCCATAGCCCATAGCTGTATACAACAATACGGCTAGCAAACATCAGGCTGTGGCAGCACTGTCACAACAGTAGTCAGCTGATGAATACAAAAACTGCACTCAATTGCAATCCCTGCATGCTACATGCAGTGCTGTACAGGGTCTGTGTCGTGACAGAGTCTGTGTTGTTACATTGTGTGTATATGTATAGATCACCCTGATGATCAGCCATAGCAATACTGCCATCGGTCATTATAAGTGTGCCACACAGTGTGCCACACAGTGGGACTACACTGTGCATGTTTTCCACGTCCATGTGGACAGGCCCAGCTGCCGCATATGCTGGCCGTCCCTGCGTCACTGGTTAGGACTCTGGCGCTTGTCTTTTCGACCACTATGCTGCATGTGATAGAGTCTGAGCGACTCGTCACAGAGGTAAAACTCGAACAAGGTGCCCACCTAGGCCTCACAATGACAGCGAAGTGGCGGCCACACAATCATTGGCAGGTGGCAACCTGAAAGATGGCAGTTGGCTATCTCAGTCTTGAAGCATAAATAGAAGATTCATGCATGTTGCCAAGCTTGCTTCAGCCATGTTTATGCCAAACCAACAGGGGATGACTCATTCCAGACTCATTATATGCTAATCATGAAACAGTCTGTACCATGAACAGTCTGAACACCTAGAGCAATATCAGCGGTGCATGTACTCTCAGCTGCAAGCAAAGAGTTTCGTCACCACAAAAAAGCAGCAGCAGTTTGATCCCCGGTCAGTATCATCTGCAATGAAGCAAGCTGCGCAACAGTGCATTGCTGTTCAGCTGGACGGATCTTGTGCTGGTCATACTAGCATACACCTAGGTGTGGCCTCACCACAGACTCAATACTTACCGATCGCAAACAGTCACAGTTGTCGACTGCTGGACCAACTGGACATCCTGGTACAACTGTTATGACAACAGTAGCCTATCAGTAGCCGTTGTGACAAAAGAGGCCTAACTAGAGCATTGAGCACTACTTGACAACAACGCATGATATGCTTGGTGCCTCTACTGTCAACCAAGATAATGGCAAGATGCAACTCAGTTGGAGTGTAAATCACAACAGACCGCAGGAAGTCTTCAACCACTGCTCAAAATACCAAAATGACAGAGAGAGGATAGAAGCAAACATGTCCTTTGCATTCTTGTTGACAGTATGGTGGTGTGCAACAAACTTCCTGCAAGGTTTGCCAGCAACTGCAGTACACAGGATTGCAGCAGCAGTATAGATCCCTGTGTGGTTCATTCACACCCTGCTGGAACATGCTGGTGCTTGTCTTGTTGGTCTTTTGAAAACACAACAGATGAGCTCACACCTCTTGACATTGCAGTCAAGCATCAGTGAAGCAAAAATAGTATGAACATGGATACCAATGCTAAAAGCTACTTTTGCAACCAGCATTCAGTTCATCAATTACCGGCAGGAAGCAAGGCACGCAACGCCTCTACTGCACCCTCACCCCCACCTTGCTGTTCAGCATATTCAATGAGCCCTGCAACCTGACCCCTGCTCAGCTGCTTCGCTGCGCCAAGCCTGCACAAGATCATGATGCTACTGCCATTGTGGTGCTCCACTGCTGACCTAAGCAGGCCTTCCATTGCTGCAACTGGCAGAAGCTTCTCTGCAGCTGTCAGTTCACACAGATGCTCATACCACAGCCAATACGGTCAATCTGCACTGCAGCATTTAACACATCCAGAACATTGTACCCATCCAGGTTCATCCTGGCCAAAGATTGGCACATCTCCCACACCAATCCTGTGTTGCGCTGCTCTATAGCATGAGTCATCAACCTCACCGTAGTACCTGCTGGGATGTACTTTGCCGCCGGAAGCTGAAACAGTCTCATGAGGGTCTCTGTGTCTTGTTTGTTGTACTGTTGATGGACTTCAATAAGTTCCAACAGTGTGTAGATGTCCAGGTGACACATAGTGTTGTGAAGAGAGCACAGGAAAGGGAAGCTACCAGGGGCAGTTGCAACTGCCGTCTGTGCAACCTGCTGAAGCAGCAGTTGCGGCATGTGCTCTGCAGCTGGGAACCCGCACAAGACTTGCAGTGCGTGGTACAATGGAGGCTCTTCTGCAGCCGCCGCCGCTGTGATGGCGCGGCGGTGGGTTGCGGTGTCAGCATTTGCTGCTTGACATAATGCAATCATCAAGTCTGCAAGAAGCTCAGGCGCAACATGTTGTGCTGCTGTGAGCCTGCTCAATGCTTCTAGTGTCCTGCCTTGCTGGGTCTTAGCAGCTAGCTGCAGCATACAGATGATATCAGCAATTCCTATAGTTTGAACTGTGATTTGCAGGTTCTGACACTGCAACAGAGTAGCTGCAAGCCCCTGCAGGCACCTCTCAATGGCACGCTGCAAAACTGCAACAACCTGTCCCACTGCCATTGCAGCTGCATATGGTAAGCCTGCTAGCTGCTGCATTATGTCTTGCCATGGGCGCATATGCTGAAGCAACCACAGAGAGTCCAGACGAGCTGGTGGTGCACACTCCACGACTGCTTGCATCAACATCGCGATGTGTTCTGCGGGCAGCTGCCAGACTGCCGGCAGCTGCAACACAATCAGCAGAGTATTGGTATGCTGCCTTCTGATGGCTGTAAGCAATAGCTGGGGAATCAACGAAATGTCTGGCAGCAGAGAAAACAAGATGCCCGCTCTGCGACTCGCTGCTGTCTGACTTGCACACTGAAAGGCCAACCTCAGCAGGTCACCAACTTCTGCTGCTGGTGTGGAGTTCAGCGCCATCTGCGCACAAGACAGAGGCATTCCAGGAATGAACGGATATCTGTGACAACCAGTGTGGTGTAAAGATGCTCATCATCATCAGTAGTCAGGGCAGAACAGGTGTCTGGTGTGACAGATGTACAAAGTACTGTATTGTTGTATTGTATTGCATCGCATCATCGCAACTGCGAATGACCTAAGCCATAGATGTCAGTTTCTATTGAAGTCGGCAGCTGATTTTTCCTGTGAAAGCTCAGATTACACATGGCACAATTGAGTTTGCAGTACCAGTATGCTCGTAGCCACTGCTTTGCCAAAGAGTTTGTTGTTCGGATGATTGTTTGTGAGCTTGTCAATCTGACAGCGAGCAGCTTGAGATGCAACCCACTTACCAGCTGTTCTTCATCCACTGAGCCACAGCATATTGCTGTAGCCGCTGGAGGTATGTCGATCTGTTTGCCCAGCTGCACTTGAGCCAGCACCCAGATTTCTGCTCCCACAACCCCACTGTGTACTGCAGCCAGCAGCTGCTTGTAGCGCATGCACAGCTCATCATGCTGCACAAGCTGCAGCGCTACGACAAGTGGTATGTTGGAAATGCTGAACAGGCTGGAAAGATTCAAAGTCAGCTCGGGTGTTGCAGCCAGTTCTGAAGAGATGTACTGCATACACGCCCGAACGCCGCAAAAGGCGGGCATTGTCAGCTGCAAGTGGAGGGGGTGTTACTATCGGAGTCAGTCCGAGTACCAGCGTGTATGGATTATAGCTCTTGTGTCTTTAAGCCGTGTTTTCTTTGAATGCTTGATGTTTCTTACACAGTATTGTACTGTACTAGTGACCCCAAGTCACTGGTGGGCCCTCAACTGCGCCTGTTACTGCTGCAAAGGTAGCTGGCTGTGGTTTACACCTGCTGTGGACATCCACCACATATGCTTGATTGAGAGTCATGACAGTCCTGTCTTTTGGCAATATTGACAAGGCAGCTTCCGGTAGCGGACACCATTGGTATGCATGTAACACCAAGATCAGCAGCTGTGTACAGCCTCACACAAGGTTCCCTGCTGCTCCGGCAAACTCCCCAAGTATGCTGTGCCATCGTTTGAAAACTGGAGCAAAGGATGAAAAGACAATGGATTCTGCATTGCTGCACTGGAGAGACCTGGGGTCTGAAGGCGTCGCAACCTTAAACTGCTGGCAAAACGACCATAAGCAAGCTGTTGGCGGGGCCTTCAAAGTCCTTAGCTGCAACCACTACATAGCCTGTGCACTCGCTTGCACTGCTGCTGTGAGAACGACTGTAGAGAATCAGTATAAGCCAAGCCCAGCACTTCCAAGCTGCTGTTGCTGTCATGGTCAACTGACGTACGCTTTCCTGAGCAAGACTTGATCAGCAAAGGACAAACCACCCAGCAGTGTCTTCAAACAGCCACCTGTCAGCTGCCGCTGTGCTGCCACTGCTGAAAGAACACACCTGCTGTCGTGGCAGATATTGTTGTTCAATTGGATGCCACAATTGAAACTACCTTATGGCTCATCAGCCCCTCCCCCGCCCTGCAGCAGCAACAGAGAAATACATCTCAGTAACACGATGTGAAGGATCAGACATCCATCTAGGCCCTCACAACCCTTGCTCCTGCATGCACTTGAGAGGACTCGATTTTGATTGGAGAATTGATTTTTTTTGGATTGAATTGGATTGGTTCCTCTGTACACACATGCTACCAACACAGCACACTCAACCAAAACAGCTCGAAATCTGCAGACCTGCAGTGTCCTGCAGTCCAACCTCCCTGCCTCCATCAGCATAAGATGCGCTAGATTATGCAGGATACAAATTGTTGTACCAACTGTGCAGGATACAATGCTGTCTCACCTCTATCTCCCCTACCACCCCCTCCTCTTCCCCTGCTCCCCTCCCCTCTACCACCACCATCACCCCCTCTACCACCTCCCACAGACCAACCCCGACCGCCTTCACGACCACCACCACGACCACCTCGCATGGGAGCACGATCACCTGCAGGGGAAGTGTATGAGACATATGCTACGATGTCTTGACGGTGCTTTCCGTTGATGTTGTAATGTCTGTTGTAGGATAACAAGGCGAATCAATCAATGTTGGCATTGAGTGGCTGATCATATGATAGTTGCAGGGTGAGATACATGCTGGTGTATGATACAGTGAAGGGGTTGTGTGTGAATGGTTTGCTGTTCACTGGCCAGACCTCTCTTAGGTGCTTCTTCTTTTACTTTGTCCACCACCTACATGGCAGGGCATAAGGCAGGCATAAGGCATGCAGTTATGTGTGCCGTGCAGATTGGTACCATGCAGCCTCACTACCTGCTGCTGTACCTGACTGGCTTCATGACATGCATGAAGGACTGGCAGGCACTGCGTTTGTGTTTAGTCTGCTGCACCTCATCTGCTGCAGAAGCTGCTGCTGATGTGTATACTGCAGGGTGCAGGAAGAAGCCATGCTGATTGCTGGCCCTGATGTCTGACGCCAAAGCTGTGCTGCTCAGAAGGTCTACTGTGCTGTCAAACAGGTAATCTGACCTCTTCTGGTACTCTAAGGTATTTGAGTGTGTTGCCACGAATGTAAACCTCTGGCATACGCCAGAAGCGATCACCGTCCTGTGAAGAAACACAGGAAGATGGATGTTGGTGGCTGCCAGACCACGAAGGATGGCATCTGCTGTACTGTCGTATTCATGATGCCATATAGGCTGTAAGCTCTGAAAAGGTTGCTGATGCATATTGGTATGCATGTGCAGGTTTGCATGCGTCTGCTGCAGCATGTGTGCCCTGCTGCAGTTCACCCTGTGTTACCTTTGATGTGCAGATGACCTCCCGAAGATGAATATTCATCCATGAGTCGCAGTTTACTAGATGTCCGTTGTACGTTTCCCCCGATTTGAGCTCTACTAGCTGCATAGCAACATCAGCATGATCAGCAGCTGCACAGGGGAAAAGGTGCTGCTCTGTTGATGACACCTGCTTATCGTACCACTGGATGCGCCTGCGCAGTGCGTAGTAGCGACAAAGGCAGCATAGCTGCAAAAGCTAACCCTCACACCAGCAGGATGCTACAGCTGTGGGTGCCGGTTCCAAAGGATCAGCAGTCAGCAGCGGGTTCAATGCACAAGTGCAGGTTTGGATGAGTTGCGGAACCGGTTGAGTAATCACAGCTGTTCTACTGATTCAACAAAATAACAAGCTTTCGCAGGAAGGAACAACAGCAATCTCAACGACAGGAAGACTATGGAGCAGGGCACTGTTGGCGTATGTACTAAACCGGCTCTTCAATCAGAGGATTGAGAGGTTCTTTGCTAAGGAAGTTTCTTGAGGGTCCATGCCCCGGCAGGGCATTGCATGTTACGGTCCCTCCCTTTTCTGAGTGACAAAGCTTGTACATGCTCCTGTGGTAGGGCAATCGCAATCAACAAGCAAGTCAACTATTAATGTGTAGGTTGTAGCCTGTTTGTCTCGCTTGTGACACAGCAGCAGCGATCACTGACCATCATGCCCGTTGTAGCAATGAACCATTCCCAACTTTCTGTTGCACAGCAACGCCGTTCATTCGCACCAGTCAACAACAAGAGTGTATCAACTAACAGAGTTAGAACGTGTATAAGGAGCAGACGGCCTGTAGTCAGCTCCAGGGCAAGCAGTGACAACCCAGCTAGACAAGCCATCTCTGGTGTAGTGTCAAACATCTACAAGGTAGACAACAGCAGGGTTCCATACCGCCTATATCACACGTTGTTTGTTTTCAATAAAGCACTTTGAGCAAATATGACATGTAGCACGGCTTTGGGGCACTTCCGGTGTTGGTGTTATCTTGGCAAGCCTATGTGTGGCTATTGAAACATGCTCTTGCTGTTGCCTACTTCTGTGTCCCACGAGCAGACACAACACCCAATGCCCTGCTAATATTCACACTCCTGCTGCTTCGGTCTGTATGTCAACAGCTGACAGCAGGATTCCAGTCTGTGGACACCAGTCTGCCAGCCATCTGGCAGGGCATCAAGAAGTTGGACAAGTCAGCAGTACAAGATGCCCTGAGGAAGGGTGCTGACCCTGAACGTGTATCAGGGTTGTAGTAGTCAGGGAATGACTAAAGCATGCAGCAGCGTAGTCATGTGCACATGCGATCCAGTTGCTTCATGGCAGGCATGTGCTTTGGTGGCTTGAATGCAGAATCAATCCTGGACGAATGGGTATGGCTCTATTCCTTCGTACTGTAGTGTAGCCAGAGCGGTCCTGCAGGTTACAGAGCTGGCACAAGTAGCCCTGATAACAACTGCTGACAAACCAGAAGAACAGATTATAATTAACATAAATAGCTTGCTGGAATTGTCTGTGAATGCATTCTCGCCGCTGCTGCTGCTGCTGCTGCCGCAGGAAACACACCGCTATTGTTTATTGCGCGTGAAGGTAACAAGCCTGCAGCAGCTGCTGTTCAGCCTTCAGTTTTGCATACACTTGCAAAGCATATGAAGCAGTCATTGATCCGGGCACCAGCAGCTGCCAGGAAGGCTTGATCATTTGCACCTGTCCCCTCGCGGAGAGAGAGCTAGAACTTGCTATGTGCCTCATACCCTACATTCAGCGTAGGACTCAGCAGCATGCAGGTTGTCATTACATAGCACAACTTCATTGATGCCAGCAGACAATGCTTGCACTCAGTCCCAGCTGGCACCTACTGCTGTTTGATTAGGTCACTACAAGTACCCTCCCACAGAGATCCCTGCTCTGTTGATTCAGTCTGGTGCTGACATGGAGGCCAAAGATACTTCGGGCAAGACAGCACTGCAGGTCTCACTGCTGAGTGGATGGTGAGTCTGGAATGTGTGCAAGATGTTATTGCTGTGCATTTTTTGCTGGAGGGAGTGGTGTGATTCGGTCCTTGCTGCTGTTGATGGACGCTGTCCTTGCAGAGACCAACAATCAGTCCAGTAGCAGCATGCAGTAGCAGCATGCAGAAAATTTTGGCAAGTGAAGGTGGCTGTGGGTTATCTACACCTCAAACCGTACCCAGCTGCTCAATACTGACTGAATGCTCTTATGATAAACAGCTGTTGTTCTTGTAATGTGTGAATGTCTGCAGGCAAAACATCGCAGAGCTGTTGATCAAGAACGGTGCTGATACAAGCGGGGTGGGGGCGATCAAGTCGCAGATAACGTGTCCAGATTGCAAACGGATTGTTGCGTCCT
>JARWLF010000625.1:0-14426 GCA_029853055.1 Scenedesmus sp. KT-U
GGGCAAGAGCGGAAGAAGCTCAGTCGTCGCGTGTCAGATGCCAATAGCCTCTGTTCACGCCTGATTTGCCAGACTTTCACTGATCGTTACTACTTTTGTTGCTATGCAACCTCGTCCACGCCTGGGCTTCACAATCCAGTATACTCACAGACCTCGTAAGGCGTGATCCAGCGCAAGGGCTATGCAGCAAAGACGTGCAACTGGCACACGCCATCCACAGTTCTAGCGTCTGCTCAAAGCTACAGTGAAACGTTCATCGCATGACATTCAAGAGCAGGAGCCGACTGGATGACACACACTGCTAACGCCAGCACGTGTTGACTCTGCTGCCAGATTCCCCGCACTACTCCGAATTGTGACTCAGAGTGTGATTGCGCTACAACCTTAAGTGGTGTGCTGTAAGAGACAGTTAGTTGAGTGAAAGTGCAGTATGGTCATGGTCTGAATGGGAGGTAAGTGTGGCTGGTCTGTTGGTGTCACCAACTTGGTGAGGACTGAAGTTACAGTTGAGTGACAGCAACCAGGTGAACAGCAATCAATTTCTTGAAGAGGGTGCCTTTGCTTGTGTCTTTCAGCTTGTCTGGCACCTGTTCTGAGTGACAAGCATCAGTGCCAATCGCTTCTCTTGTCCAGCAGTGCATGAGCTATTGCACACCCTGCAGCGTTCCAAGGAGTTTGACAAATTTATGAAAAGGTCACAGCTTTGAACTTGCACAGAGTATTCTCGCTGGCCAGTGTTGCTTGTACTCAGGCAGGTGAACTCAAGTTGACACCTGACATATTGCTGGCAGCACTGCTGCCGTAGCAGATGCATGCTGATTATCAGTACCCAAGGCACCTGCTGCTCACCCCTTCTGTTCTTGTGCCTTGGAATCAGCCATATTGGTGTAAAGTGCCTCAGGAACTGCCTGCTTGAGGAGCAGTTGCCACTGCGCCAGTGCTGATGTGCATTATATTATTACCGCTCATGTCTACTGGCGTAACATTTGCCCTCAATGGGCATCTGTGGAAAGGGAAGTGACTTGGTTTGGCAGCAGAGACGCAAAGACAGAACACAAGTCTGCTGGCTTCTGCTGAAGGGCCCCCCACCAAAAAGAACTGCCAACTGAAGCTTGCAAGCGCCGTCTTCTGGAAGTTCTTGATGTACTTCTCTACCTGCCCTTGACAGAATCGGGTGGCAGCCCGGCGCTTGATCTGCTCTGCATCTTCCATATAGCATGGCCATGTCAACAATGCAAGGCTTGCAGAGCACTGTGCTGGCGAAAATGTTACTCTTCATCACTGCTGCCAGGGCCTGAGGCCCGCTGGCTGTTGCTCGCACTGGCAGTGAGGGCATATGCATAAGCCAACTTGCTGCCCTGTACTTGGGCAATACAACAGTAACTTGGGGCATGATGTATCAGTGGCAGCAGTGCGGTATCAATGGAATGATCACTATTAGTGGAGCAGCAGCTTGTGGTCAACTGTGCCACATGATGTGCACATGCACAGAGCATCTTCGGTTGGAGGCCTGTGACCATCAAAATGCATCTGCTTACAGTACCTTTGTAATGCTCGTTGCACATCTGCATAAGCACCATCACGAATGGCGCACAACGTGCGCGCGGGAATGGGTGGAGCCCTTCCCAGCGTGTTGGGTAGTGGCAAAGGCAAAGGCTGAACCTGTGTTTGAATGCTGTACTACTTCAGAGGAGCGGTAGGCTGCCAGTACGCCTGTATAAAGCGCGGCGAAGATGGTGGTCTGTTACGGCCTCCTTGCGCGTCAGCTGGGAGACCGGTGCATGAACACTCACATGGCGGTATGCAAAGTATTCAGCTTTCTTCCAACAATTAGCAGGTTGTATGCACTTGAAAAGGCCTTTTGCATGACTCTGCACTGTACTGCGCGGGGTGGATGATTCCAAGTGCTCGCTCGATGCCACTCCTGATGCACCAGACATGATAAGGTTTAACAGTCAGATATATCTGATTATAACACAGCTTGTAAGCAAGTTGTGCGCACTCTTTTGTGCCCAGCTATGCCATTAGCATATGACAGTACATCAGCAGCAATGGCTCCTCCCTGCGAGCTGCACAGCGGCCGCAACAAAAGTCCCTGATCGCATTCAGCCTACCAAGTAATCATAAAGAGCAGTAGACTTCATTAATACGAGTCATGCTGCAAATTGCTGCGCTCACAGCTGCAGTACTGCTTGCATGTACAGAGGCAGCTCAGCATTATCCACAGACACCAGACTACAGCATTGTGTCCTTGATTGATGGCAGCAGGCCAGAGGGTGTGACCGCAGGGAGCAATAACGATCTCTGGGTAGCATGTCTGAGTGGCAGGATACTACATGTCGATCTGTCAACAAACACTACCACTGTGGTACACCATGAACATGGTGCGGTTCTGAGCGGAGCCAAATATGACCCAACACAGAAGATCCTGTTCACTGCTGGCAGCTTATCTGGCAGAGGGTACATCTTCCATATGCAGTCCACAGATAGCAGTGGCAGCAGCGGGCAGCAGTACACCTTGGCTAGAAAAGAAGTCCTGGATCTGCATGACAGAGCTGGCTTCACCTACATCAATGACGTAGCTTTGGCGCCTGATGCAGTCTACTTTACAGATAGCTTCCATCCCATCATATACTCCATCAGCAGGGTTCAGCAAGGCAATGACAGCAGGCCAGTACATCGTCACCACACAGGTCAACACTTCAACACCAGGCTCGGGCAATTCAGAGCCAATGGGCTTGCAGTGGTGTCGACTACTAACAGCAGCGACACACTACTTGTTGCTAATACACATACTGGGAACCTATACAGAGTTACGATCGCAAAAGAAGCAGAGGAGCAGAGTGCTTTCAATCCAGGACAGCAGTCCCAGAATCCAAGTCAGCCTGAGAAGGGCCCGGGCAATGCTGTGTTGTCACTGCCGGGTCTTACTGTGGCAGCTCACACTCCTGCAGCTCCAGCCCGGCAGCAAGCTGAGGTGACAGAGCTTGAGTTGCCCAGGGTGCCAGGCAAGACAGCAGACTACCTGCTGCTAGATGGTGTGTGGATGATCAACAGCACGTTTGCTTTGGTGGCGGACAATTACAACAATCGTGTGTGGGGTATACAATTGAAGGATGGCATGCGCACCGCTACACTTTCTTGCCTCATACAAGTGCCGGTCTTTGGTGTCCCAACTACCATAACAGCAATAAATGGCAAGGTGTGGATTACTAATGCACACCTTGATACATGCTTCCCTTTCTTGCCATGCCCACATCACAAGTTTGAGGTGATAGGTGTGGATGTGGATACATCATGCCAGCCATGGGCCCAGGATTGAGCAGCATTTGCTGGTTTGTCGAATAGCTGACATGCAAGTGCAGACTGTGTTTGCAACATAGCTGTGCAGGTGGTTGTCACAGCATAGCTGTGCAGGTAGTTGTTGCAGCATAGCTGTTTTGGTGGATAGATGCTGTCACAGTGAAGACCGAGCTCTTTTGAACGCCTGCATGTAGCAGTGCAGCACACTTGGCAGGAAAGGCACACACAACAGCAGCTATCCTTGTGAAGTACATGGACTGATGTAAACCTACCAGTAAGGCTCATGACTCCAGCATGTTGATATGCTCTCGTGTTATGCTGGCTGAGCAGTCTTGGGAATGCAGTCAGCCTGCTGATGTTTCTTGCTATTGCTGCTGCAGTATAGAAGCAGCATCATGGTATGCTGCGGTACGTGCTGGCAGTGAACAAAGCGATCAGCATCTTGATGGCTGACGAGTCAGTCAACGCTAATATGCAACACCCTTATCAAATGTCGGTGACAACCAGTGTTAGTATGTCACTCAATCCACTGAAGTCGGGTCAAACATCTTAGTGATGCAGTGCCTGATACTGCGGTTCTGATTACAGAGCTGCTTATGGTCTTACACATGCATAAGCAGCCTTCTCGGATGGTGTGAGGTGGCTGAACATGCATACATGCCTTTTTTCACAAGTTCAGTGGTAGCACGTTTCTTTACAATGCACATCACACTTCGCTGCTGTGCATGTCACATGAGAAAGGCCCTGGCGTCGTACACTTTTCTGTAACAGTTCATGATACTCCCTGCTTTGCTTACGAACACAACGGCAGACATACAGGTGTCCCACAACAAATTCACATACTCAAATATTGGAAATTATTATCTCAGCGGAGGTGTCAAGAGTACTGTGCAGCGGGTCTGAAAGTTGACAAAGTCTTCGCCGTACACGGTGTACTGTACATTGCGCTGTTCAGGCTGAACAGTCAGCTAGGCTGTACAGCGCGTTCACCCATAATGCTTGATGTGCATACATGATCACTATCCGACAGGCAGCGATAGCATCGGCGTCTACTTTCTGTTGTACTTGAGTTGATGTCTGGCAACCGACACATGATTTTCTGAGAACGGGTTGTCATGATAAGATGCTTCGATGGTATCTTACATGCCTCATAGTTGTTGCGACTTCAGCAGCGCATGGGCGCAAGCTGGATGACATAGCAGGCTTGAACACACAGCAGACCTCTCAGCTAGAGCACTTCATACTGGTTTCAATTGGACGGCTCAAAGAACAAGCTAACAGCACTAGATATCTTCCTCTAGAGCAGTATGCAGACCAGCTACAGCAGCTGCTCAAGCCAGCTTGCCCACACTGCACTGACTACTTTGAAGCTGTTGCCCACCTGCGAACCCTGGGCATCATCGTGACCAACTTGTTGACCGATGACAAAGAAGTTGTACACTGGCCTGTCATCCGTCGCAGCTATATCGCAGCAGTGTGGCTGCTGCAGAGGTCCAAGCTGTTCTCATGGAAGTACACCCATATGGGCAGCAGCACAGCTAACATCATGTACAGGTAAATAGGACTTTCAGAAAGACAGCTGCAGCCATACAGATCCACGTGCAATGGCCACAGCAGCTGCAGCAGTGCCAGATGCCCATGTGCTTGCAGCAGTACGCCTTTGTACTGCTCAACAAGGGCTTTCAAGAAGGCCGTCTTGTACTCAAGCAGCGACACTTCCTGTGCTGCAGACTGTATCTAAAACATGTACAAAGAGCGCAAGGCAGGACTATCAATTTCCATCACGTCAGCAAGTGTGGAGGTACCACCATGTGTCAACTGGCAGCTGCCAACAAGTGCAGCAACCCGCACCTTGATATGGAGAAGAACTGTGTCATAGATGATAGGTGAGACACAATTCGAGCCAGCAGCAACAGGGGCAGATAGTTCAGGCAACACGCACTGCAGCTCGCTTGCATCAACCATCGGACTTTTTGGCAACTGCTTGATGCTTGTCTACAGGCAAAACATCAAGCTGCACAATGCTGACACCATACCAGATGATGACCAGGTCCCAATGCAGCTATGCATGCAATGGCAAGTGCAAATAGTACAACTCTCGGCTCACCTCGCTACATGTCTTGTGTGAGTCTGGATTTCGAACCCTTCACTCAGTTTTCACTTTGTTCCCAACCCTAGCCGGTTATGTACTGCCGCTCTGTGTGCAGGTTGGACAGTCCCGTATGGATGGTGTCACACTTTGTGAATAACTCTGGGGTCTACCCAGACAGAGTAGCTGGTGTGCTAGATACAGAACCACAGTCACCAGTCACACCAGATTACAACAGACATGAGTTTGCAACAGAGCCTCCACTTGACATGTGGCTCATGTATGCTTGTCCATATCAAAGGAATGGGCGGGTGTTTGGTTGCCGTGGCAGACAATCTCTTGTGGACATGACGGGTACCACATTCATGGCAAACGAGAGAGCACTGTCGATTGAAAGTGGTCAATCACAGGTATGCTTACATACAAATATCCCACGCTTCGCATCTTGTCAGCACTGATAACAATCTATAGCACAAGTCAGATACCCTGGCTGTTGTACTGCAGTCTTCCTGCTCTCTAAGCACGCCGCCACATGCATGATGACTACAACAGGCCCCAGGAGTCCCAGTGACCCAATTAGACTGCCAGTATGCCTGTGCTTCTCAGCATTCAGCCAATACAGCACAATCATAACTACACAGTGATAGGTATTCAATGTTGCTGTGTAGGTGTGCCCCAATTTTATCAATGCCATCATTCTCCGTGAACCAGTGCCCCAAGTGATCAGCCTACTGGCAGAAGTCAGGTTCAGATATGAGCGTCAGTTAGCTCTCAAGAACATCACATCATGGCAGCCCCCAGCTTGGAACCTCACCTGGTGGGAGACCCTGGGGCCAGCTCTGGTGGGCAGCTATGCCACACGCAGCTTGGTGGGAAGACAAAGCTTCTGCCGTAGTGCAAACAATACGAACAACAGTGACCTGTCTCAGGCAGTCAAGTCCTTGCTCAGTTTTGACATGGTAATGACACTCAGACGAGCCAAGGACATTGACCTGCTGGTGTCCAACATGTTGGGTTGGACAGCACGCAACTTCAGCACTCAGCCCGCAACCAGGGTCAGAAACACTGTGATTGTACCAAAGGCCTTGAACTTTTTTGGGACCAGGTCATTGCTGGAGGTGCAAGCACAGAGCTCCGGCGCAAGGAGCAGAGACGACCTTGCAGAAGCAGTTGCCGAGTTGGCTCCACTGACCATGGCAGTGAGAACACTCAGTCTGCGGAACTGGACACTAGCAGGAGTCCCCAAAGCGAGGTCACTGTTTGCAGCAGCAATCAGAAGCTCGGACAATGACCTGACAAATGCTGGTGAAGTGTGGCCAGCAGCAGCTGGTAATGCTGTTGGGCTTCAACACCTCAGGACACTCAAAGGCAGACACATTGCTATAGATGCACCAGTCATGGAGGCAACCCAAGATGACAGTGGGATCAAAGACAGTGAGGAGCCTGATGATGATACGTATGGGCAAGAAGATGAAGGTGATGAAGATGAGGCAGCATTTGGGGTTGGCAGGCCTACTCAAGCTCCACTACCACCTGAAGTCATTGATATACAAAATGCCATACGCTTGGTTCGCAGCAGCCACCTGCAGCGACAAGCAGAACAGCATGGCTTCAGCAACACATCTGCAGCAAGTCAGGTGCCACGGCAGCCGGAAGTAACTTACCTGGGGCAGCTCAGCCAGCATGGAGCTCATCTAGTGCGAACCATGCTAGATCAGAGCATAGAAGTGTGGCATGCATTTCCAAGGCACAACATAACACTGACTGCATCTGACATGACAAGGCTTGAGTCATTCACAAGGTATGATGCGCAGCTGTTTGAGCTGGCTGACACAATGTTGAACCTAGATGTTGCATGGCTGCGGCATCTGCTGCAGCATCACCAGTACAGAAAGAAGGTCAGTGCCCTTGCAGATACATATACAGCATGTGGGTTTGCTGGCATCTTGCCCAGAAAGAAAGCTAAGCACTGGCATCCACTACTCTGAACCTATGTGCGTGAATAGCTTTGCATCGGCACACTGAACAAGTGTTAGCAGGCGTGCCTCAAGTCACACCCTGCCAAGTGACCACTGCATGGCATGCTGCAGCGATACTGGTAACTGTTGCAGCAAGCAATGCTGGTCAGTGCAAAATTTGGCAGGCAACTCAATTCCCTACCAATATGTTTGCACAGTTTGAACTCGGAATCTGTCAAATTGAAGTAAGACGGCACATTCAATGCAGCGTCAGCAGCGTTATCATGTATACATGTACGTATATGTCCCGTTGGTCACACCGTTTGATTTGAGGTGTCTCTGTGCATCTGGCTTCCATTGCCTGTTGCTTCCGCATTGTGGCAGTGTATTCATCCTTAACTTGAGCCCTTTCAAGATCATGCTGCCAGCTGGGCTCGAAGATATCGCTAAGAGTGAAGGTGCGCAGTGGCGCCATGAATGTGGTTGCGTCTGCCCGCGCAGAGCCTAATTCAGGGCCATTCCTGTATAACACTCTGACAAACAAGGAAACCTAGAGATTCAATACAAGTGGGATTCAGGTGGAAGGACTCGCAATAGGCACCTGCAGAATTTGCATGCCATTTCAAACTGGGCCAAGTCCTACGCCCTTGTCGGAGTCGGAGCCCTTTGCGGGTCAAGAAAGTGGAAGTGCTTGTAATCCACAAGTGCTTTCTCCTTCGTACCTTGAAAGTGTTCTTGTTCATCGGTCACAGCACGGTGGTGTGCAGGACAATCACTGCTCGTTTTTCAACATTATCTCCATAGCGTGCAGCTAGCAGCGGCCGCCCTCTGTGGTTGCGTGTCTACGTATTTATACTGGCGAAGAGCAGCCATGGCTGAGTGCACCATCGCTTCGGTGGAGGTGCTCAATAATCCTGCTGCGTTTACAGACCCCATAGTCCTAGATGTACAATATACGTGCTTGAGTAGTTTAAGGGAAGATCTAGAATGGAAAATTATATACGTCGGTTCAGCTGAGTCAGATGGGTATGACCAAGTGCTGGACTCTGCCTTGGTTGGGCCTGTAGCACCTGGGCAGTTCAAATTTCGCATGGAGGCCCCAGCGCCGGATCCAAACCGGTAAGCTCTCTGATGCAAGGTTGCATGATGGTCCTGATGACTTCTGGTCACTTTGGCTGGCAGCTGGCATGCAACTACACACTGGAGTATAATATAGCCTGGCTATGACACCAACTATCACAGCAGTTGTTGGTTGCAACTTAGATGTGTACAGTGATCTTTTCTTGATGAGACAAGCAATAGTACAGACAGATATAGGATGGCTTCTACGAGTAACTTCTTGGGACGCTTCAGATGGATTGCAGCATATGCAAGTCTCATTGCGGAGCAGTTGTCGGGCAGTAGATGAGAGTCTGCTACATGCACTGGTCAGATTGTTCTGCCAAGAGATGCATGCAGCCTGCATGTGGCCAGCTTAAGCCCGACACACACTGTTGGCCAAGCGACTGAGCACCAAGTGTCTGACACAGTCTGCTGCCTGCGTCCTTGCTGTTCGCAGGATACCTGCTGAGGATCTTCTAGGGGTCACTGCACTGCTACTTACATGCTCGTACAAAGGTGCAGAGTTTGTACGTGTGGGCTACTATGTCAATGTCGAGTACACAGACCCAGAGTTGGCAGAAGCAGAGGTCAAGCCCCACCCACCAATACTCAGCAAATTACAGCGCAGCATATTGGCAGACCACCCTAGGGTAACCAGGTTCCCACATGACTTTGACAAAGAGCCAGAAGCGCTGCCAGAGGTGGGTGCAGTGAGTCACAGCAGTAGCTTGCCTGCATAACTGCTTAGCCCTGGTCGAGGTCATTCCGTGTCGGTCGATGTTTCCAGTAGTGGGTATGCTTTGCACCTGGGTATGACCAGTGAGTCAGCAGTGTGGTGACTGCTGATGAGGGTTTCTGGATTATCCAGCAGTGCTGGTTGCTGCTGGAATGTAGCTATCTGGTATGCTTCAAGACATGGTTGGCAGGTCTTAGTCTAAGCAGTGGTTTCTGCAGACACTGATCTGCATGTTTCTGTGTTTGTGCAGGGTGAGGCTGAGCCTGATGATGGCATTCTTCTAGATGAAGAGGATGGGGATGATGCAGGAGAGGAAGAAGAAGATGATGATGAGGAGGAAGATGATGATGAGGACATTGATGGTCTAGGTCAGTGACAAATCGGAACTCGTGAAGTATGCTTGCACCGCTGCATGTCCACACGCTGGTGGTGGTTTGGCTTGCTGTATGCTACTTTGTCGGAGCCAAAGAGTGTTTCCAGATGCTCACAATACATAGAGTGTACAAGGTGTGCTTGGCACATCACGCTGTGGATAATGATCGTTCCACACCCAAAGTCATCAATTTCTGGGGATTTGGCCCTGTAATACTGCAGATGAAGAAGCGCTGGATGATGAAGTGGAGAATGTCGATCCTGATGGGATGATGATCACACCCAACAAAGGGGGACACATGCACTCACAACCGCAAGATATGGAAACAGACGGCATGATGATTGGGTGACAGCACGGGAATGAAGCAGCTACTGTGCAAGATTGGTCTGCTGAAAGTGTCTGCTGTACAGCTGCTGTGATGTTGTAACAGCATACAATGCTGAGTCACATGACTTCGCGGCAGTCAGAGTCCCCGCACACCCTGTTACCAGCATGCCTAGAAAGCACTGCTGTACTGTGTCACCATGTGCAGGATGTCATTTGGTGCCAATGTGACGAGTGAGGTTTTGTCTGCCATGTGCATCAGGCTCAACAGCCTTCAAGTTTGCTAGATTCATTTGGGCCTTCATGACCACGCAATTTTTATTATGTGGTTATGCTATCACAGGAACATATGTCCAGCGTCTGCTGCATCCTTCTGTGATGCATGTATGTGCGTATACTCGTGTACAAGTGCAAAATCAGCTACTCTACCATGGCATGAGGTTGCTTGGATATGTACTTGGCTGTGCACCATCATGTGCACATGGGTACCTGTAAACCTAGTATATGCTGGCACCAGTTCAAGTCTTGAACCTCTCAACTTGGAATCGTTCGTGTGACATGCCTGGCACTCGTCAAGGACTTGCACGTGCAAGGTGTCAGTGCACTGACACCTGTAAGCCACACAATTTCAAGACTCTAGCTACTGAATGCTAGTTGCATATGCATTTACGGAAAGCATCATGCCGCTTCAAACCACTCAGCTCTGCAGAGTCAGGAGATGCAGAAATCAACAACAGCACCAAACAGCCCGGGGTCTTATCATCAAGTTGCTGTCAACATTGTCAGCTACTTTGAAACTCACAGCATAACATGATCGATGAGCATGACAGTGAAGAGCTGACCTATATCTGTGACAGCCATGAACCACAATTCAAACACCAACTTGGGTGCAAAAATGGCCCACAGCAGGATATGCTGCTGCTGTACTGCTGCGCTGATCATACTGACTGCTAAAGCTGCCAATCTTGTGCTATTGATCACCAGAACACCACATGTCAGTTGCAGACGCAATCTCTGTGCTGTTGACTTCTCTTGTGTGTGTTTCTGACGACTCTGGAGCCTTGATGAGCCAGTGAGCATCATCAGTGGCATTGTCAAGCAGCCCATGAACAGGAAACCACATGTGTTGAGTAACAGTAAGCTACCTGACCAGTACCAGATCATGTCATCAAAACCAATAAATGCAGAGGCATACTGTAAACCAGAAAACTCACAGAAGTGACCACTACAGAAGAAAAGCTGAAGGGTCATCATTGCCCATGCTCCACTCCCCACAATACTATTCAGGTCACCTGAGGTGCTGTCACATATGCTTGCTTGCCCTGCATTTCTCAGCAGAGCATTCCCTTGCTGAGCATACCTGTTTGCTGCTGCATGTACTCGCAGCAGCAGGCAGCAACAGATGCCTTGTATGACAGCCAGCATCATCATTGCTGGACCCTTGTAACCAAGGACCATGACCAGTGCCGCTGAGAACACAGCACTGAGCCAGACAAGCAACTCACAACAGTAAGAGAGTGCTGACTGCTGTTGATAGCCTGCTGGCTGATTCTGCATCACCTGAGATTGCAGAAGCATCCCACTGTGCCGCACGGTAGCACGCAGACCGATGCTGACTATGACAGCAACAAAAGCAGCCAGCGCAGATACATAGACTGCCCTGGGGAAGAGAAGACGGAAAGGTAACTGTACCACAAAGCTGATGAAGCCATCTGATGTATATGGCAGCAGGGCGCTGTCTTGCAGTGTCTGCCTGATTCTCATGAACCGCACCCATAGTCTAGACATCCACCTTAGACTACTTGACAGGAAAAACACCTTTTTCTGATCGAACATGCTAAGCAGCTTTATGGATGACATCATTGTCATATCACTGTGACCAGTCAGCTGAGCAACCCAGAATGCTGCCAGACTCATATAAGCCACAGCACAACAACACCTGACAAACAACAGCAAAACACCATTATATGTTGACATCGTTGTCGGCTTCTGTACGTCTCTGAGTAACCATAGCTTCGGCTGTCGCAGCCACCTGCTAAACAAGCTTACCCCTATCCAGATAGCTATTGAGGGTCCTAATGTGAAGCACAACAGCAACACTTGCTGCAGCCTGGCATCAGCCCCCACAAGCAGCTCGGCAGATGGCTGAGTCTTATCATGAGGGTCCTGGCCTGAGCGGTCTATCAGCCCCAGGGGTTGTAGAGCAGCATTGCAAGCAAGCATCACTACTGCAGCAGCCACCACCATCACCACAACATAAGGCTGAGACCAGTCAACTGTATCTGTGCTTGGCTGACCTGGCTTGTTCACACTCTGCGCCTCACTGTCACGTTGCTGCACTGTTGTTGACTTCTTGCTGACTGAGATGGCCTCTGCTACAGTCCCTACAGCACCTGTGGGGATGCCATTCAAAGCATTGAATTCGGTGTACTTTCCTTGAAGATTCTGAGCATCCCGAATTGTTGCTGCTGCTGCTGCTGCTGATGCTAGTGACCTAGCTCCCAGTACAGCTCTCAGGGCCGACTTCAGCAGCAGCAGTGTTGCAACAGCCAGCAGCAAACACTGCAGTCGACCTTCACCCATGATAAGACCAACTGAGAACAGGCCCAAGGCGTGGAATGCTGCCAGACCCGTGTATACCAGGATACTGGAGAGGTTCATACTGCAGCATTCGGCCTTGTTGAGAGATTGGACAGAACGTCTGCGTGCAGCAGTCATGACAGGCATCACTGGTTAGTACAGAATAAGGGCTGTCGAACGATATGACATTCATCTACAACAAGGCACAGTAGTGCGTTCAACAGCAACACCAGCCAGTCCTGAAGATGACATGAAGCCTCACATATCACTGGTCAGCAGCAGCTCCAGCAATGAAGAGGCAATGGTAAACAAGGGCTCATCTCACGGTCAAAACGCCTAAAAATAACTTGGTCTACAATAGTGCCCCAAACCCAGTTTGCTCACATGCAGTAGTATATCTGCAGCGCCAGTACTGCCACTGCCAGTGCACACCCCACCCAGATTGGGCCCTGCTGGAACAGCATGAACCTCTTACGAGCAAGATCAGCCGCAGCAGTCAGAAACGCCAACTGAGCAGTCACAAGGCTTTCACTTGTGTCAACTGCTGCTGGTGCTGCACTGGAGTCAGTGACAGCAGGTGTGATTGGCTCTCTGTCTTGCAGCTGCTGCAGTTTGGTATAAAGTTGATTGACTGCAGCAAGGTCTGCTGAAGGAAGACCACCAACAACAGCATACCGGTTGAGGTACTTGTGGACCTGTGATCACCAACAGCAACATCGCACAGGTTGATTGTGTTGGAACATTCTGCTATCCGTGCATGCTTGATGCAACAATAGATAACAGCCAAAAGCAGGCAACATGTGAGATTCTGTGTGGATGCATCTGGCACTGCTGAACTGCCGTTGATGGGGCGAGACAGGTGTTATGCAAGGCGATCCTCATATCCAACTGAAGGGAGACGATTCACATGCCTCCTGCTGCTTGCATCTGCTCTATCTCAGCGAACACCTCAAATCACCTGGTCTGCATTAGCCCTCAATGCATCTGCATACTGCAGGAGCCATGATGCAGGTGTCCCAGCACTGCTATCGCCAGGCTGTCCTTCAGCAGAGTCCTGCACTGCCAAGCCCCCATCCCTGTCAACTGTCAACGCCTTGAACAGATGTGGCGGGATCTTGCCCAAGTTACCAAAAGGTATGGCCACCCCCAGCAAGTAAGCCATCAGAGGTGTGAGGTCAATCTGGCTCACACTGCTGTTGCAACACCAGGGACCAGGAACCAAGTGTGGATACTGCTGCTGCAGGTCTGAGGGGCTGCGAGGGTCTAAGTAACCTCCAACACCCATGAGACGATGCAGCAACAGGTCATTACCATCACTGTTACCATCCTCACTGCTGCTGATACTGCTGCTGCTGGGATGACTGAACTTGTCTATGTGACTGTTGTTGGCACTGTTGCTGAGTTCCTCAGCTGGTTGCTGTTTGTCACGTTGTAACTTCACATCACGCAGGTTGAAGGCAACAAGTACAGAGTCTGTCTCATCATGTGTCCCACCCCCGTGATCGCCACCTTGTGTCTGCCCATGATCACTCAGTAGGAGCAGCAGCGTGTCCTCATAAGGACCCCCAGGACCACTCTGTGCTACGAGTGACTCTGATGAGCAGCAGGATAACCAGTAGCAGCAGAAGCAGAGGGACAACAAGATGAGGAGTGGTCTCCATTGGAGTCCCACACAAGCAGCTCAGCACATCGTCTGCACTGCCCATTGTATGCAACAGTACCAGGCAGGACAGCAAGCTAGTTGAACCAGAGCTGCTGTTAGTTGCAGACAGCTCTTGCATCATGAGTATACACACTGCTCACCAATGACATTGCTGACTTGTTCATCCATTTGTTTGAGCTTTTCTTCCATCTGCTTGCTGTTTGTTCCATATGTATGTCCTGCGTGGTCAACTCCCAGGTAGTGAGCAATCAACACATCCCAGCTGTCGGGACGAGACAGAAGAGGGACAAGATTCTGCA
>JARWLF010000626.1:0-14422 GCA_029853055.1 Scenedesmus sp. KT-U
ACACCCTGACCAGCTGCATTCTTCATCTGTTCAACACGACCGTTGTTCATCACGATACGCAACTGCAAGGAGCAGGAGACAAACAACAACAGCAGCAACAGTAGAGTTGATACTTGGGATGAATGCTTTGCACAGATGCCTGCACAGATGCCTGCAGGGCCAAAGCAGAGCTGCTAGCTACAATTGGCAACATCAGCTTTGGTGGCAACATGTCAACAGTTCTGCCAGTGGCTGGAAGAAAGCCTGCGTTCTTATGCAGTGCGGGGTGACAAGCACACACGGATTCCTCGGGACCAATGGGGACCACCGCAGACACAGAAGAGCTAGCATATGCAATGCCCAAAGCTCCTAGAAACTTGCGTCATTCCTGTTTCTGAGGTCAGCATGTGCTCTGACAGGAGACTGTATCCTGCGCTGACCATGATCAGGGCCAAGCAATGCTCTTGTTACATGTCACATACAAAATTCGAAACATGCCCTTTGCTAGGTACATGCCTAACAATCCCAGCCCACCTGCTCATCAGGTCTCTCAGGCTTGTGATCATCACTCAGCTGAATTACCTGCCACTTCTGACTGCTACTGTTACCGCTGCTGCTGCTGCTGTCATTGCTGCTGCCACAGCCATCCCACTGCTGCCAGACCTGCTGTTGCTGCTGCTTACACCCTCGCAACCCCTTCTCAGGATCTACCAGCCTCCTGCCAAGTATGGCTCTTGAGTCACCCACCCAGGCGGTTGTCAGTGTGTCATGACCTATGTGTGTTACCAACGCGGTGCTGCCAGAATCCAATACGTTGATTCCAGAATTAACTAGCATGTGATCTGTGTCAGCAAATACAGCAGCAAGCAGACCCTTGCTAAGGGGGATGCGGCTGATCAAGTTGGTTGGAACTGTGTGATAGCCTTGCTGATCACTACTGCTGCTGCTGCTGCTGTCAGAGTGCATGTGCATGGGTTGATGTACCACTTTGTGCTTTGTTACTGATCTGCCACGGCGTAGCGGTGCACCTCGCTTGTGCACATGAGACTGCTGCTGCTGCTGTTCATGCAGGTCCATGGCTAGACTGCTGCCATTGCTGCTGCCGCTGTGATCTGGCATCACAACATACTGTAACGCCTGCTGCTGTTGCCGCTGCTGTGCTGTGTGACTACTACTACCTCTATCTGCCTCGCTGCTGCTGCTGCAGGTGGCTGGTTGCAGTGCTGCTGCTGCGGCTACCACCTTCTGCATGAGCACAGCTGGCAGGTGCTGTATGAGATATGTGCTTACTAAGTGGCCAAACGTCCCGTGGCCATCCATGACTCCTATCAGCAGCTCATGAGGGCTGCGGAACTGCTGCATGATCAATCCCCTGCAGAGACACGACAGAAGCAGCAGCCACTGGTCACCTGATGTTGGCTGGAACCCGCTCAATGGCATATAGAGCTCAAGAGCACAGGGCCACAGAAGAGAAAAACCAATAAAGCATGATGTGTTGCACAAACCCAACAAAGTTGCTGCCTCAAGCAGTTGGGAATGTGCACTGGACAAGTGCTTGCCACAGACGAGAATGTCCAGACCCTAAGCAAGCTGCTGCAAGGATACTAACCTGTCCTGATTCTGCTCCTTCCCGCCTCCTCTCATATAACCCTTCTTGGTATACCCTGCTATATCTAGCTGGGCACCAAGCCATGGCTGTTGATTGCTTTGCGTATCGTCGATGGCAGCAGCGTGGTACTGACGCTCTGACTGATGCCTGAGGCTCTGGTTGTTAAAAGTGGAACCTGCAGGTGCAACAGCAGCAGAAGCTGCTGCAGCGGATGTAGACGCTGCGAGGTTGGTGCTGACGCTGTCATGCGAAGCAGTGGGTGCCTGTGTTGCGACAGAGCGCAGCTGTTGCAGGGCGCTGGCTGCTGATGCTGCAGGATATGGCATTCTTGTCAGCCTGTAAAGCAGCAAGGAACCAGAAAAGGTTGCGAGCGGGTATTCAGCTACCATCTAAGGTGCTACATCAGCACGTTGTCTGGTGAGCTCTTTGCAGGTGGGTATACGGCTTGCAACCCTTGGCACAAGGGTACTGTGAACATGAGAAACCAGTAGGGTGTGTAGTGCTCTTTCGTGCCTCGTGGTACCAGAGAATTAGATTTGATGACATTGGATGTAATAACATGCATGAGACACTGCAGGAACTGGCATGGAGCCACTATACCTTTTGCTGCAGGCTCTCCCAAGTTTAAATACAGGAAACAGCGACATTGCCTCCTTCTCAAGCCAGGCCGCCTGTCTTCCTTGCCATCGTGCAGAGATACGGGCACTGGCTAAGGTGTACCTTGTTGGGAGCACCGTGGCGAGTGGTGGTTGCGGCAACAAGGTAAAGCCTAGCACTACAGGCAAACCAAAGCTGATGTGTTCTCCGCCCAGGTCGATTCCTCGTGGTTGGCAGCTCTGGAAAGTAGTTTTCTGTGCGGTCATGAGCTGATACGGGGATAGTGGCGTGCAGCAAGCCTCACACGTGGGCGTGCTACCGACCTAACATCACAATGGGTTACGCCTTGGCGGGACACAGCTTGTGCAAACCTTCAAAAGCATTCAAGCGGGTACTTTGATGAATGCGCGACCGCATCTGCCAACAGCGGGCAGTAACTCCGGAAGCGGAAGGGGTTCGATTTCGAAAGCCCGCAGTTTATGTCCACCTGTAGACCAGTCTGTTCGGGCACATTGCAACTCCATTGTCTGTGTACTCTACGTAAAAGTGAAACGCACGGTCCAAGATGAAGCAATCGCCCACATCATACGTGGTCACGATGTCGCAGAAGTTCCCTGCCAAGTTCTGGCTGTTGTGCGTGCATTATCAAGAGCTTGAGCAAATGTACAGTACTAATAGTCTGCCATGTAATTTACCAGCGCCTGCCGTCAGCTTCTGTGACCTGGACAGCAGTGTACTTGCAGTAAGTCGACACAGTTGGTGCTTGGCAACACACATCTTGGTATGTCATGCACACGGTGTAACGCAGAACCTTATGTTTCCAACACGAGGGACTGAGCAACGTGCTGGACAGCATCAAGACACACTCTACAAGAGCTCTGTTCATCACTTACTGGCAGCTTGCCCAGTACAACATATCAGCTGCACCGACTCATAGCATGACCAAATGCAACGCCTCTGTACAGTCTTCTATTGTGTACTCTGACTGATTCTTTCAGTGCAGCAAAGCGCAGTGCTCATATACACAACATTGTGCTCGCAGACACCATGCATGGTCATGTTCTGTCATCACTTGGCACAAGCAAGGGCTTGTCAGTCAAACAAATCCCTGCAAACAAAGTCATGGTGGCCTGTGGCAGCTCTCCTGCGCGTGCACGGCTGATATCCCGACGTGAGGGCGAACTCCACAGGCTGCGGCAGGTTGCGGTAGCCGCTGCGAACGGTGGTCGCAATGCCAGCAAGTACTGCATCAAGGAATCACAGCCAAACAATGGCGATGCAGCAGCGGCCAAGAAAGCAGACACCAACATTACTATCTTCAGTGCAGGTGCATTTGAGAATCTATAATATGAACAGGCGTCCTGTCAATGGCAGGTTCAGCAAGTTCTGCAGTACTTGTGGTGTGACATGCTCATGGCACTTGTGCAGTAAGAACACAATTATTGCATGCGATCTTGGGTTGTGTGCAAATGGCGAGGGTTTGGCACAAGTTTGCTATGGTCAGTGACCAGCAGTCAGCAGAAAAGCAGCGCCACAACTATCAGTAGAAGCTCACGTCATGCTGGTTTTTCCTGCAGCTCCCTATGTCGAAGCTTTCTTGACAGAGCCGCTCAAAGAAGCAGGATTCACAAACCTCTGCTTTACGCAGGTCAGTGTTAGCAGCAGTCTCGTTCTCTTGTGAATTGGTGCAATGCCCCATGTGTAGTGGGGGGCAATGCAGTGCATGACTTTCAGTGAGCACAGGGAATTGTGTACCACCCAACAGCTGACAAGTGTTGGCAGTGTGCCGCTCCTTGACCTTATGTGCGACAGCTGCGCACTTGTCATAACTCCTGGTCTGGTCGGGAGTGACAGTGTATGTCATCTTGAATTTGTGGACCGCAACCATTAGTGATATGTGGCGATGTATGCGCAATGCAGGCAACACTTGATAAATACACCGCAGCCCTGGCCAGGGACTCTCCAGTCATCTGTATCTTTGTTAACGACAACTGTGATGCAGAGGTACTATAATGCAGTGACTCAAGTCTGTACATATGGGAGGCAGATGCTTGCATGTATTTGCAAGTTGGGTTAGAGTCACAGATGCTTATAGAGCAACCCAGCCATCAGCAGCACGATGTTGGTAACCTGCAGCAATCAGCGAATGTAACAGTAGGTTCCTGTATGTTGTTGCAGGTTGTGAAAAAGCTAGCAGAGAATGGTGTGAAGCTGATAGCCCTGAGGTGTGCAGGGTATGACAGAGTGGACATTGCTGCTTGTGAGGAACATGGCATCAAGGTAAGATGGCATCCTGCTTCAGCAGATGGTGCCTTGGCTTCAAGTGCTGTGTAGTTGTGCAGTGCTTTGCTACTCCTAGTTGCCTGGCAACAGTCGAACACTGTTGATCTGCTACTGTGACCAAGTATCATGAATCTGTTGTTGTTTTTCATCTTAATCAGGTTGTGCGTGTGCCCACCTACAGTCCAACATCGGTGGCAGAGCATGCAGTCGCTCTACTGATGGCACTCAATAGGTGCGTTGTACACATCTCACACAGAAGCAATGAGATTGTACCTTGTTGACCTCCATACACAAGCCTGCCGGCACTCTGAGGGCGTGCTTTTCTGTTGCAGAAAGCAGCTTCGACATGCTTTAGGAGGTAGGTCCACCTGCTGAGGATTCCCATCTTACACACAGTCCCTTCTGCATCAGCCTGTACATGCTACGACCTCTACAACATCAGTAATTTTGGTTGTGTGCGGCACTACCCACTCTGCAGGAAGCTGCACCAGGCATATGCCCGGGTGAGGACTGGCAACTACTCTCTGTCTCCGCTTGTTGGTTCTCAACTGAAGGACAAGACGATCGCCATCTTGGGCACAGGAGCTATTGGCGCAGAGGCAGCTAGGATCTGCAAGGTACTGTTGCTTCAGTATAATGAGAGAGTGCTCAGTGTGTTCCTGCACAACCCAGGTCAACATGTGGCTGGTTCAAGTATTGGCTGAATGTTTGGGCAGCGTGGGTTCAAGTGGCTGACAAACACTCACACCTACTTCTTCAATTATTCAGGGCATCGGCATGAATGTCCTTGCTTATGATGTCCGCAAGAACCCTGCTGTTGAGGATCTGGGCATTCCCTACATGTCTTTGGAGGAGGCTCTGCCCCAGGCTGATGTGGTGAGCCTACACGTGCCTCTGTTGAAGGCAACACACCACCTCATAAACCATGAGAGGTGAGGCAGCAGCAGCTGGCTGCTTGCAGGAAAAATGCAAGCCGTGGATGCTTCGGATGCACAGTGGTCCATGCATCAGGCATCTGGCCAACCTACTTGTACATGACATGCCGTTGTGCAAGTCTTGTCTGATGGCTGCACTTGAATGCCATACGTTACCCCATTCTGTTCTGTTGGGACTTGCAACAGTACCAGATCTTCAGCATGCATATTTCTTTGCTTGTTAAGGATCAAGACGATGAAGAAAGGTGCTATTCTGCTGAACGTCAGTCGAGGTGGTCTGGTTGACAGTGAAGCTCTCATGGCAGGACTGGAAAGTGGTCAGTTGGGTGCTGTGGGTATGGATGTATATGAGAACGAAGGTGGGCTTCTGCAAGCTGAATCTGACTGTGACCCTGAGGGTTGGAGCTGCCCAGGAACGTGACTATGGTCTTGCTGTTTCAGTGTTGCTTGCCAGCAGCCATGCGCACCTGTGCTCATCTCCAGTGTAATGTACCCATCGCGGCGCTTCTGGTTTGTCAGGCTGGATCGGTACTGCTGGCTGCAGGCGAGCTGTTCTTTACTGACTGGAGTGAGCTTGACACCAACATGCGCATGCAGACATGGGACAGGAAATTTGCAATACTGACCAGCTATCCACAGGTAGACATTGCGAAACAACACTGGCTCATGTTTGCACCCAGTTATTGCCAGTGCCACTGTTCCAATCGGCAGAGCTTGATGCTCTCGTAGTTATGTGCTGGCTAGTGCGCGCTCTCCACAGCCGCCAGCCGGCGTAGGTTGCAGCAAGATATTGTGGCTGTTTGGATGATCGACATCGTCAGCACTTGGACAGTTCAGTCGATTGCTGCCTTGTTGATTACACTTGTCCAAGTATGGTCTGTGTCCTTCCAACCTGACAGGTCCTGATCACCCCCCATTCAGCCTTCTTGACACATGAAGCTCTGGCCAACATCGCTGCTACAACCATCTCCAACATTGAAGAGTACATAGAGGACAAACCTCTGACCAATGCCCTCAAAGTTCCAGCGAAGTAACTTGCTGCAGCATGAGAGTACAATTGCCATAGGTCTATGCATTGCAACAGCATAGGAGCTGCACCACAGGTTCTTGTGTTGAAGGTGTTTGTGCTTGCTGTCATGGTTCTGGCCAAGGAGCTGAAGCTATTGCTAGTGCATGGCCAATCCCAGTTCTACAGCTTTGTTGCACATGCTGGTCGCCGGGCAGCTGAGGGTACGCATTCTGTCTGTCATTGTTTGGCTGGAATCCTGGGCCTTGGATACCCTGTCATTGCAGCATGTGCTGCAAGTGCATTACTTGTTGCACTGAAGTTGTAGACTGTAGGCCATGTCACGTTTTGCCAACTGCACAATGCATGAAATGGCGGAGAGTGGTTTGGCAGTTATCGACCATTGCACTGTGTGCTGTGTCCACCATTTTGCGTTAAAATGAATGTTTCTTGTCCAGTCCTCCATGCGCGAGTGATGTGTAGAACAGTAGATAAGTGTTGAACATCATGCTGTCTATCGTGTGTACTTGGCTGTGCAAGGCTGCATAGGCTATGCAGCATAGCTGATGCTGACCAATACCGCTATTATCTGAGTGGGTCATAGGCCAGAATGTGTACTGCATCAACAGTGTTTTTGTACTGGTCTGTTCTCTGTTTCCACATTGTGTTTTGTTGTCCAAATTAGGATTTCGTCGAGTTGCAAGTCAGGGAGGAGCGCGTGAATCGGTGCTGTAAGTTGATGGTCTGTTGAGCAGTGATCTGAGAGCAATGCCGGTAGCAAAGTCCAATGCGTTACATGTAGCATTGCAATGCCAGCTGACGTTTACCTGCATCGCGGAATGTGACAGTCCACAGTCTGAAACGAAGCTGTGATGGAGTGCCCAACGCAATGCATGTGAAACAGTGCTGATGACAAGTGCTTGCATGGCAGCATACCATATATCAGACAATTTCTGCAGTCTACAGTGTCGATCAAGAAATATATAGTTGCAATTGTTGAAGGATCCAAAACCAGCAGCAGACCGAGGCACGTTGCACCACTGTGGTCAAGGGCGTCACGATCAGAGCATCGAGGTCATGTTACTGCCGTTCAATCGGGTTTTGATCACGCATTGCACTGAAACCAATAAGCTTGGCCGGTACGCACATCAATCAGAGCCAAAAGTGTGCGATCGCGAAGTTGATTTCGAACGCAACGGGATATGCTGTTGGTAGGCATCTTGTAAAATGACGCCTAATCAAATGGAACATCTGGGGTTGTGTTACTACAATGGAAGTAGAGTGAAGGGTAACAGCCGCAGCGCGCTCCATCACCGCGCGGAGTACAGTCTCGAGCTCTGTCGTGCCGGAACGTTGTCAAGACTTGAGGCTGCCATCTCTGCAATCAGATACACGTCTCTGTCGGAATTTCTACATAAGAACATGCCTGCACAGGCAGCCCCAGGGTCATGACAGCTGTGAGGTTGGTGTTGATACTGCAAGCTGAACAGCTATGGTGTTGGCAGCCAACACTGGCAACATCTGGTGCTTGGTGTCAAGCAACAGCCACAACGAGTTGCAGGTACGTTCGAAGCAGTTTGATGCAGCTCACTCACACCATTGCAGGTTATGCTCAGCCAACTACTGATTACAAGCACTACAGCTCTGTGTACCTGCCAACAGTGATGGACACTGACTCCCGTTGAGAACACCCGTCACTGCTGATAGTAAGCTGTGACCATCTGCTGTGCAGGCTAAAGAGATCGCTGGATATGCTGTAAGCCTTCTTAGGCCTGGGCATGATGCGGCTGTTCTCCCAGCAGACAGCAGTACAAGGGAGTATGCAGACTTCTGCAAAGAGATCCTGGGCTTGCACAAGTCACAGGTACAGCAAGCCTGTGCGATCCCTATATGGTGTCAGCCAAGGTGTTGCTGATTGCCCTGCTGCAGGCAAGCAAGAAACCACTCAGCAGCCAGTCATTGTCACCACCAACATGCTTGTCCTGCAGCAGGATAAGTAGCATGCAAAGTTGTCAGTGCGATGGCACACATCATGAACTCCTATGGTATGCAGTTGACAACATCCATAGGGTGCTCTTGGCTGACAACACATTCTGTTGTGCCTGCATGCGCTGCTCTGGCTCCTGCAGTTTGTCTGGGTCCCATCCTCTCAGAGCTGCTACATCACTGCCAAAGACCTGGATGCGACTACATCGCAGCAGATCCAGCACTTCATAGTGGGATGTCAGCAGCAGACTGGCACAGCAGACATGCCTGCAGCTGAGCTTGGCAAAGATTCAGATTTTGGTGGTGCCTGCCAGGGCATGAGCAGAGGACCCAGTTTCCAGCTCATCCCATATGGTGTCACCCCCACCCTGCAGCAATGGGTGAGAGCAAACCAGGTCAGACGCTGCTGCTGCTTATAAGGTTGATCCTAATACTGCATGTGTATGTCGGCCTAGTGTGATCATAGACTCACAGCATCGGGTGGCAAGCTTTGGGTCACTTCTTGTGTCACAACTTGGCCCTGCTCATTAGGCATGTCTTGCACCATTGCTGTGGCAAGTGACTTTTCACTGTGCCATGCTGCATGCTCTGCGTGCATATCAGGGACAGCTTCATCAGTCTATTCGTCTCCGGTACATGCTGTGTAGGTCCACTTGCCTGTGCTATGTGATGACGTCCGACTGGGTCACAAGGGAATGATGCACAGACATATCAGAAGCCTGGACAAACCCAGCAAGGTCAGCACATGTGTGTGCAGGAAGCACCTGCTTGCAGAGATTAGTGTCATCATAGTTTCCACACCGGAAATTGGCATGCTGCAAGTCTCCTGCTGGGTGAGGTGCTCAGTATGATCTGTCCTGCACGGCTAGCTGACAGGTAACAGCGTTTGCATCTAACCCATCTAGTGGGTGCCTCCACGGAAAGAGATGTCTGATAATGTCAGTATGATGCTGGCTGACCTGCTGCATGTGGGTGTTCTGTTTGCCAATGCTGCCTGCAGCTGGAGGCTCTCAACACCAGGATAAACGTCCCACAGGGTTATTCCTGCAGCACTGTAGATGACCTGCTGGTGGCCTTCAGGCTTCTGGGCGGCAAGAGAGCAGTCCTCAAGCCCCTGTACGGCAAGGAAGGAATGGGTGTGTTGTTTGTGAGCAGTCCTGAGGAACTGAGGCTGTATGGTGAGTACGGTAGCGAAGGTGATTGAAGCTGCTTCGTCTCTCATCAGGACCAGCTGTCTGCTTTTCAACCATGGCTGCAATGCTGCTGCATTACACTGCGTGTTTCCTGAACCTGTAGACTTTCCTTTGGGTGATGTTGTGTTGGAGGAGGCTTTGGTAATGGATAAGGGTGATGATGGAGTGGGACTGTCAGTCAGTCACGTTACTGTAGGACAAGATGTGCTTGGGGGCTATGAGAAAGTCTGTGTTGGCAGCATCAAGTTTGGGACGAGATCCAGCCAGGTATGCATCCAAACTTTGGAGAGTCTGAGACTCATGACAATAGCTGTGTGACAGACGGCTGGATGTTTCAATGACTGTGTTTTCGCACCTGTCCCACAGCATCTCAGTCACCCCCCCTCCCCCTACAAGCTCTTGTTTGCTGCATCTGCGCCCAACAAGAAGGCCTTACTGCAGGTCTGCCAAATGCTGAGTGCGTGCTCTTGACACCGCTGCTACCCAGGTGCCAGACCACCTTGCAGCGGTAACACAGACCTGGACTTCTCAAATAACAAGCCTCATTGGTCCTCAGGGCCCAGGGTACTTTCATTACGCGAGTGTTGGCAACTCACCGGTGCTGCTTGGAATGAGAGTTGGGCAGCTCAGTACTGAGCATTTGGCAGCTATGTTCATGAAACAGCATGCTCCAGGTAAGAGGGCTTCAAACGTTGTGACCTGGTGAGCTCCTATCAAGTGGTCGATCGGGACCTTGCGTGTACTGTCTCATGCAGGTGATCCTGCACTAATGTGAACCTGGGACACGAGCACATGCATGTGGGCATGACAGTGCCTGGATTTTTATCTGCAGGTGCCAGCTTCTATTGTTGGGATGCTCCCTTGCATCAGAGGAGCCTTGATATATGGACGTTCTGGTCTCGTCTGCAAGAGCAGGGAGCAGCTTTCAGCCCTAGTCAGACTACCAACCAGGCTGCTGAGGACGCAGCTGACCATGACAAAGCACGTACCAATGTGACATCGGCCGTGACTGGAGTGTGGCCCTTGCTGTTCTTGAAAGGCAGTGTTGCCACTCTTCTTGCGATAGGAAGCGACAAGGAACAAGTAGCTCAGCTGAGGTGCGTCATGTTGTACTGCTGTTCTGTCTATTACCTGCTGCATTGCAGCTCTGCCATCGAACCTTGCTTGCACTGACCTTTGTTCACACACTGCTTGTTGGCATGTTCAAACATCAGTCCTCATGCTCCAGGACACTATTGGTGATGCGCCAGCACAGGCAGCAGAGCTGTCAATCGTTATTGAGATACTGGCTGGAAACTCACGCATAGTAAGGATCTACCGCTGAGGAGGAGTCCTGTTGTTTGTCTGCATGTGCGCAGGCAGGTGGCTGAATCATGCCTGCGTGATCCCGTGGCTGACCAATCTGATATCGAGCTCATCAGCTGGAAAGAGGATGTCCGCAGAATCTGGGCAAGTGGACCTCGACCAGAGTACAGGTAAGCACTAGTGACCTGCATAGGCCCCGTGCCCAGTGGGTGTTATGACTTCAATGCAAGGGCAGCTGCTCAGCGGTTCATCAGCCTGGCAGCTTCTTGCATACATGATCAACGGCATCAGTGTGGTGCTGCTGTACCACCAGGCGGCAGACTCAGCGGTACAACTTGAGCAACCGCTGCATCCCGCTGGTGCGTAAAGGGCTAGATGTGATCATTGTGCCCGGAGGACATGAGGGCACACGTGAGTTTGCTTCATTCTGCCAGGACGTCCTGGAGCTGTCAAGTGATCAAGTGAGTGATGTTGACGCAATATATCACAAGGATGCTGTGCATGGCAGGCCAGACACCTCCGCTTCAGCTCATCTTCAGCTCTGTGCAGAAGACTGCTGCATATGCTGTCGATGGGACCATTGTTCCCATGGGCCTCTTTACTTCATAGCCTGGTGGTACCACATGATAGGTACCGGTACCTATCATGTTCCCTCTGTGCTTGATTGCAGATCATCTTTACATCTGGTTCCCATTACAACCTTGATGATGACATCGATGAGTCGATTGTCAGCAGGCTCAAAGCCTTGTTGGTTTCTAATCCTGCTGACAAATTCACCCTGGTACCTTATGCAGGTTGGTTGCTGCCTGCTTGACATCGGACTTTCTATGTTTCTGCTCATCCACTGCTCAAATTCTGGTCATGCGGTGACTCCTGCTGAAGCAGTGCATAGTGCGCTGTTACTGTTGCACCTGAGCCAGCACATGTTGTAAGACAAGCACAGAGGTTGAGTTGTTGCGAATATGAGCACACTGCAGCAATGAAAACTGATTCATGAGATTAGCAAGTGAGTCCCAGGTTGCCCCATTGCTGTGCCTGCAGTGACCCCCAACTTCCATCGCTGGGCCAGTGAGCTGAATGAGTTTGGCATCAGCGTGTTTGGAGAGAGTCTGGAATGGATACAGCGGTATGGACACAAGGTGAGTCATGCAAGCCTAGCTTTGCAGCACACTGTTCTGTCCTGGCAAGAATCTGATTGCATGTGGCATGAAGGTAAGTATCAGCCAACGCTGCCACACATAGCCCCCTGAAATCTTATGGATGACAGCTGTTTTAATAGTGTCTGTTCTACATCAAGTGTAGGTTGCATTGCAAGGAAGCTATCTGCCGCATCGCTGTTTCATGCACCCAACAGGGCATCCTGCACAGGGCCATGGCTGCCCTTGACCAGCCCTCGGTGATCGAGCAGATAAACCCTAAGATCAGGGTAGCCAAAGGCTACTATTGTGAGACAACAAAGCAGCTTCTGGATGCCTACAAGCTTCTGGGAGTCAAAGATGTTGTATTGAAACCTGTTTATGGTGCAGCTGGAGAGGGCATCATGTTCATACATGATGACATGGAGCTGGCTCTGTATGACTTCCCTATGGTAGGTAGTGGTGGCTACAGCAGATTGACGTTGTTTGCGATCAACGACACGGCATACCGTTTCTGCATCAATTGGCCCATGATATCACAATGGGCTGCATGTCACTGGCCTACTACTAGATACCATGGTTTTATCAGCTTTGATGGATGCTGAAATACTTTGCACCCTGTTGAGTTTTCTATTCGTCCTGCTTTCTAGGGGGGTGTTTGTCTCGAGGAGTTCCTGCAGCTTGATCGTGCCGAGGATGGCATTGTCATCAGTCCTGCAGTGCACTACATGGAGGGACAGCTGCTTGGTCAGGGACTGGTGGATCAGATCATGGTTGGGACGTCCTACAGGTGATCTCTCTCAGCACCTGCTATAAGTAACTTGATGCAATGCATTAGCAGTTGAGATGGCACGAGTGCTTGGGTGTGCCAGGATGGCAGTTTTCAGTCATGCGTATTTAGCACTGTCCTATGTTGCTGCAGTGGCTGGCGGCCGAGTGTCGTGGGCAAGACTTACTCGCATACTGCTATGAAGGTAGCTCAGGACATCATCAGAGCTACAAGGCCTCAAGGACCTGGTGGCTTTGACTTTCTGTCAGGTGCGATGCCAGCCACAGAAGCCCGATCAAACAGCTCCAGCTGCAGGTAGCCAACACCATAGCAATGCAGCATCGTTTGACAGCCAAAGGCTGCAGCAACCCCTGATAATGCCACGCTTGCTCACCAATGTTTCTGCACCTACAAGGTGCATTCTGCCTCCATCAGCACCTACACTGCCTGTCAGTACTCAGTTGTGTTCAATTAACAAATTATTGCCTGCTTGCAGTTGGTGGTAAGCCAGTATTGACTGATGTCAACACCGGCCGCTTCAATGGCGCACACTCACCCAAACTGTTCATGGAGCTGTATGCACCAGAGGTTTGTATCTACTTGCAGTGATGCAGCATGAGCAGCTGTTTCACTTTGCATGACATGAACCTGCCAGGTCCCACTAGGCGGCCCAGTGGGCCCTGTTAAGCAGTCTGCACTCTATCAATCGGGGCCAGTTTGATACTGTTCACTGGAATTGCACCATCCACCGGCACAACTGACGATGCAGATTATTGGAACCTCTGGTGCCTGTTGCCGACTCTGTACTGCATGATTTGGTTGTGTGTATGCAGCAACACTTCTACGTGTGGAAGCAGAAGCCCTCAGAGCGGTTGACTGTATGGCAGTTCTGGCAGCGGCTGCAAGCAGCAGGAGCAGCTTTTTGGCCTGGCAAGAATAACAGCAAAGGCAGGTGCTGAAAGTTTGCACTGTATGTGGAAGAGCACTTTCCAACCAGTAACATACGTTGCTCAGCATGAAAAACTCATACGGACATGACAGCTTGCCTAAGTGTATGCATGAGGACCGTGCTTGACAACGCCAGTCTGATGCTTCTGTATTCCTCCATGCATTTGTTGCAGGTGTTTTCCCTATGATCTTCCTTCCAGGCCTTTCTGGTCAATTTATAGCAATTGCTGACAGTGAAGAAGAAGCACAAGCTCTCAGACCAGTGGCGGAAGAGTGCTTGAAGGTGATGCATAGCGATTGCTGCTGTCCCATGTGCTCTGAGCCCATGATCTGCTGGTGCACAAGATCTGTTTGGGAGCGTACTGACATGTGAGTACTCTGAGAGGAACCACATGTTTGCAGTAGAGTTCATGATCTGTGTTGTGCTGTGTGGTGATGCCATGCAGGTTGCTATCCGAGTACGCCAGCCTGCGATCAGTCAGAAGTACTCTCTTTTCAAGCGAGCTGACATTGTGCGCAAGGCAAACTACAAGAGGATATGGTAGGTACAGGCTGGTGCACAAACAATGCATATGGCCAGGGCAGCCAGGTAGCCATTGTCATGGTAGCTCACAGTGCTGCTCATGCTCAGGTCCCCCAGTGCATGTAGGTATGGGGTGCCCAGTCCCAAAGTGCT
>JARWLF010000627.1:0-21334 GCA_029853055.1 Scenedesmus sp. KT-U
CACGAATGGAAAAGTAGGTTTCAAAGCTGCAAAGACTCAGCTGCTGCTGCAGCTTTGTCAATGTCAACCTGGGTAGCAAACTTCGAATTGAATTACTCCCATAGCGCTTCCAGTATTACCTCGTATGCTGTGGCTGTGGAGGAGGCGTGCAAGAGTGTCGTCTGTGCGCTGGCAGTGCTGCAGCTGGCCGTAGCAGTAAGCTGCTCCTGCATCTGTTGGTGAAGAGCTTATGGTTGAACGGGACATGTGGTGTGGCTGCGTTCAGAGCACTGCATACACAACACAAAAGCTGCCGCTGTTGTTGTGGTATGATGATATACCCGCAGGGAAACTCCCTGAGTCAGCTGTGTGCGACACCCAGCGACCTCTTTCAACAGTGCTGAATCAATCCTGAGCACTCATGTGAAGGCATCAGAAGAGCTCCAGCTTTCTCAGCAAAAGGGTACCTTAAGCATGAACCTAGATATGTCGCATGGTTTCTGGTGTGGGATCACATACTTGATTAATATTGTGGCTCTGCTCATTGCTGAGTTGCTGCGGCACCATAGAATGCCTTCTGCAAACTGGCAAAGCTGGCGAACTGTTGTGCTATGCGCACCTGGTATGAAAGTCACTGGTTGTACATGACGTGGTGTTGTCCTCCTCCACCAACAGAGGCTGAAGGTTTGCAGCAAACCTCAGGGTCTTCCTGCAGAAAATTTGAAGACACAGAAGAAAATCGGGTATAGGGGGACTGGTGCTGCACCTGCAGGAGGGAGGGCAGGGCAAACTCTCAGATCGACCCTTGTTATCGGTGTACCGATGTTTATCTTTTTTTGCTTCTGACGTAGGTTGCCTGACATGCAGTAGGTTGCGTAACATGCAGCAGAGTGGTTCCCGAGCTTGGGCCATGCGTGCGAGTGTGTCACAGTAGCAAGTAGCATGCATCATTGCACGACCATCTAGCACGGGTATGAGATGCTCATCCAACAGATGCTAGCTGCTTTACTCCATGGTGTATTCTGTGAGATTACAAGCCTCTTTGTTTACTTGCCATGTTGAACAGTATCATGCGCCCAAGTGTACAACCAAGGCTCTGGCCATGCATCAGTAACAGCGTATGCGTTGGGATGGGGCGATATCACTAAGTACTCTGCGTATACCTCACAGCAGGCACAGCAGCTTCATTCTGTCTTGCCACATCCATGTAGCTGCTGCGGATGTCTGTTCTATAGTGGTGTGCTCCTCCGCGCGCCTATGTCTGCACGTGGAAAGCTCCACACCACTCTGATTGTCAGAGAGCGTACACTAGACCGTTACCTGTTGGCCTGCTTCTAGTGTACGCTCCTTGACTCAGCGGGTGCGACAGTACGATACCTGCCGCGCCATAGCAACGTGGCAGCTAGTGCGACAACCTTGCCAATACGCAAAACAAACACGGCATTTAACAGCACAAAAAAGAGAATGTAATGCTTTGAAGCGTTTGGCGGCAGTGAAGATTGTTTCGCAATGGGTCAGAGTGACCAAGGACTGTCACCGCGTTCGGTCTGATGCAGGGGAAGCTTCGCTGGATATCAATTTGTGTGAAAATCATCAACAGTCGTACTTTGGTAGATCGGTTTGAGATGTACGTTCATGCAGCGCTCAGTTTCTGCCTTCAATGCTGCATGTTATAGCCAGGAAGAAGGCAAGCCCGCTCCCAGATTTGTGGTTGGGTGCGCATGGTTTGTCCGATCTCCACTTGTGCTCTTGTCAAGCCTGATGCGCTAGCCCCTACAGCAAGCCACCAAAGGTAACATGTATCCCGCTGCTCACTTAATCATAAGGCGTTACCTTGCTTAAAATGCCTCTGCGCTCGCACAAACGTTGCCAATTTTGTCAAGGGTTTCCCTTCCACCGTTTCAACCACATTGACTTGCAGGCAGAGGGGTAGAGTATGGCAGTAGAAAGATGAACGAACGATGTTTACTTAATTGTACGTCGCTTTGCTGATGTTTCCAGCGTGACCTATCGGCTGCTGTGCGGCAACAGTCGACTCGGAGACCCACACAGTCCTGCTTTGCTATGCGGTAGTGAGCCTGCAAGTGTGGTGTGCCCATAGTTGCCCAGTGTGTTTCAACTCGACCCTATGGTTGTGGGAGGGAGGGCTGAAGCTGCCTCAACAGATGCAGAGTCGCCCCCCAGCAGTCACAGCGCGCTGAAGCTAGATGATCTGCAGCCGGATGTGCTTCACAACATCATCTACTTCCTATCAGACCAGGACACGGCTAGTTTATGCCTTACTGGCCGCCGCTTGGCGGCCAACACGCTCCAGGCATGTCAGCACTGGGCGCCAAAGGTTGAAAGTTGGCTGCTGGCTGACCCTACCAGGGCACCCCTGCTGCATCGGCTGCAGCAACTGGACCCGCTCGTGTTGCACAGAGCAGAGGAGCAGCAAGAGGCTTTGTCACAGTCAGCGCAGGCACTGACAGCTTGTTCCCAGGAACAGCAGTGCCAGCCTGCCTTCAATGCAGCTACCTCAGGACCCACCCCGGACGCATCAACGTTGCCATTGTTCAGCGTGGTACAGTCACAGAATATGCAACAGACGAAGTCTGTTGTCAAAGCTGTCACCTTGGATGGTGCTGAGCTGCAGGGGTCATCAGGCACAGAGCCCAAGCAACCACCATTGGTCAATACGTGAGAGTGTGCTTCGTCACCTGCTTGCCACAAGTTGTCGACAGCGTCTAGACCGTGCCAGCAATCAATGAGTCAAGGCTGAGGTGGCACCTGGTCACTGTGTTGAAACACTCAACTGCGCCCACGATCGCCTGTCTGGAAGAGTCCTTCGGTTGCATGCCGTGACGTGATGCTTGTCATTGTTCAGGCTCAACTGGCGAAAAATATGGACCTGCATAGAGCGTGCACAGCAAGGACCCTGGCAGCTTGGTGTTCAAGCTTTGGCGCCAGCTGCAGCACCCAATGGCGTTCTGTTGACGTTTGAGGTGCTGCTCCAGCATACAACTGATGCCAGTAGTGAACAGCACACTATGGGCAAGAAAGATAGTGTGACGATCATCAGCTTTGTGCTGGACAAGAAGGTGGTGGAGATCGTGGTCGATACCAATGGCAGGTGGGCATGCCTCATATAGGGGTTACTTGATTTCGCAGACTACGGCATACTTACTGCCGGCTTCGCGTGTCGATGCAGCTGATGTGCTCCAAGATCTGATGGCACGGCACATGCTGTAGCAATCTTCGTGATGCAGCATGGTGCCCAATCCGTTGTGCTGTGTACTGTGATACCAGGGTCACCTCCCCTCAGCGTGATTGGTGTCAGGGTTGCATCCAGTTGCAACCGGGAGAGCCACGATTACTTGCCTTGGAGATCAGCTACATCATGCCAGTACCTGCATGGTTTCTGCATCCATGCACCTTGGCAGCACCACGGCAGAGCAGCAACAACAACGCAGGTAGTTTAAGTTGTGGCAGTAGCAGTGCCAGCAGCATGAGTGGCATCGTCGTTGATCAAACCTGGGACAGCTACAGCACAGGCAACAGCAGTGGCCGTAGCACTATGAGCATGAATAATCGCGCTACTCTTTGCTCTGGTACTCCTGGGGCATCTTCCGACAACTGCAGCCTTATGGCTAGCTCGATGACAAGCAGCGGCAGTCTGGGTAACATCACTGTGTTGAGCGGCAGTGGTGACAGTGGCTGCAGCTGCAGGGCAGTTGATGCCAGGCCGAGGTTGTCACTTGACCTCTCCTGCGGTTTTGGCACATATGTCAGCGATCCGCGGTACATTGATGCCACGCATCACCAGCAGCACAGAGGCCTTGATCGCATGGAACTCTGCAGCAGAGCGTGCTGGAAACCCAGCAAGGTGCAGTCCTGGCTTGGCCGGCTCCTGCCTGGCATCCGCAGTCATGCTGGTAGCAACGCAAGTAGCAGCCATGGAGGTCACACTCCGAGGTCAAGCAGCATGACATATGCCAGCGCTGCTGCAAGTTCTGTGCCACATGCTTCTGGCATTGGAGCGAGGCCCAATAACAAGCCAGGTTTCACTGTTAGTTTGAGCAAAGTGGCGGCCTGGCAGGTGCCCTCTGACACAGACAGACGTTTTGCAGAAGGCTTCTTGTTCTGGGCAGTGCAGCATAAGCTTGAGCAGTTACTTACGCAGTATGGCGTCTTGCAGCAGCTTGACGTATGTGCAGATGGCACAGACAATGTTATGCAGAACAGCATCAGCAGTTTCGAAGTTAGGCCTTGGGCACATGTGGCACCCAGCACTATGTAATCGCAGCAGGTGCCGCAGGCTAGAGACCAGCCGACTTTGTGCTGCCCTGCTTAGACATATGCATAAACACTCGGGTAGCTTGTGCCATTTGGTGACAGCCAGTATACTGTGCTGCAACGTCACTGTGATTGGGTGTCAGTCAAGGGTTGGGTTGGCTTGAACAGCTGTGAACACATCTGGAATGTGCGTCTCACATCAAACAGGCCAAAGGCATGAGATACAAACACATGGCATCAAATGTCAAGAGAGTGACGCCTGAAAAGGGCACTTGCAAGGCCTGGTGGCAGCTTCACCTGTTTCAGATTGTCATTGACATGCTTGTGGCTCAGGAGCAAGTTGTGTTTGTGGTTTCCAGGTTTCTGGTCTATGTGTACTAGCAGCAACTCATGCCCATGTTGAGCACCTACATACCTGGTTTGTTTATGCACAGTATGCGGCTGCAGTGATTCGAGCGCAGCCGTACATCATGCAACCAGATGACTGGACTTATGACCATGTCTCTGTTACTTGTCATGCCTATTGAGTCATGCCGGTAGCTGTTGTGTTGACAAGTGCTGTGCAGTGACTTCGAGAAGGGTCAGCGCCTTCTCAAGTACTGTCCGGCTATGTGAACAATCAGAAGGCAGCCCGGCTGGTCTCTTGCTGCCGCTCACCTGCCTTGTATGCTCAGCCACTTAACGACGTCTAGTTTGCAAACGGCAGCTTGTGCCAAGGTGATACATGTTGACTGGTCACCACAACCAAAGCGTTTTCTGGCAGACCTATATTGCTTGTTTGATTACTGTCCATCGTGCAGGATGACTCCTTGATCAGCGAGCTTGTTGCTGTCTTGGGCACCTTGTTGTCCATAGCAAACCCCTGTTCTCCTAAAACCCTGTGCATTACCGTGTCAGATGCTGTTGTCACTGTACAGCTATATCGCATGCACAGTGATAGCACGGGTTGTTCGTGCTGCAGCATAGCACATTGTGCATACTGCTATGTATGGTGCTTGTCAATACTATGCAGGTTTTGCAGGTGCATAGTGTCTGCATTCACTGTCGTACATCAATGTGCATACTGTGCTGGTGTTCATCATTTGCTCGGCCTTGTGTGGTGCATGGACGGAGGGGTGTCTCCCTGCTGCAACATGCTCTTGTGTGCATCACGGCTGATATGGCAGCATCTGGGTTGTAGCTTGGCCCTACAACAGCATGATTTGGTGCCCTAGGTCAGGTGGTAACAGCTGGTGGTTCTGGCGACCACCACAAGTGTGCGCAAGCAGCTTGTGAGTTGGCGGCGTGGTTGTTGGTCCTGCGGTATGGCACTGTGGTGTCTGTTGCTGGTTGGCATGACCGACTGGGTCATCATTGCACCTATGGTATCAGCTGTATAAAGGATGTTGCATGCAGGAATCATGGAATATCAACTACCAAATGTACACTTCCTTCAGTATTGCAATACTACCAATTGGTGGTGCAAACAGACTTGCTTGTTGCTATTGCTGCTGTGGCGTGTGTGCTATGCGTCACATGTGTTTGCACATCTGTGCACATGGTCTAGATAGCACTCTGTTCACTGCTTGGGACACCAAACACAGCTATGTTTGCCGTTAAGTTGTATGTTGCATAAGGAAGCGCGCTGTTGGCACGTGCACTGCTTGTGAAAACTCTGAGCAGGGTGACTACTGGTTGAGTTGCGGGTGCGAAGTTCATATGCTGGCAACTTTCATGTGCTAGCCTGGCTGTGAGATATTGTCCTGCGATGTATGCTTTGCCCACTTGCTGAGCACCGGCCGGTGCCGTACATCCATGTTGCCCAATCTCACATACATATCTTGTATAGGTTGTTTCTGTTCAACCCTGGTTAGTCCCCATCGCACTGCAAGTCCACCATGACCCTGCAGAACAGCTTGCCCGTCCTATGCACTGGGTGTGCCTCACACGTGTGACACGTGGTACTTGATGACGCAGTGCGAATTCTGCCACATGCAGCATGACATGACTGGAGATGGGTGTCGCATTTTGCCTTCGGTTTCAGTCATAGAAGCATCTGCGAAGGGGACAACCGTGTACCACTTGGCCGATGGGCAACCGTATACCATTTTCTGGTGCTTGCCAACGGTTGCTGTACAGTTGTAAGCTGTCTCAGCACAAGGGCTATGTTTGGTAGTAACCACAGTCCGTTTGAGTTATGCTTCAATGGGTTCAACTGGCTTTCACAGGTTCAACCCTCGACAGAAGTCAAGCAGCTGTCACAGGACAGTTTGAGCGAGTATAACAAGCACGCCTCAGCAGGTACCATCAGAACTATACACAGCCTTGGGGTAGTACAGCTATTTGCGGCTGCCTTTATATTGACGCAGAGTCGATGTATGCTATCGCCCAAAGATTGCGATTCATCAGCTGTAGTGATCTGCACCAACGAGCTCGCTTCTGCAACGAGCGCGACATGCAGTAGCTCTCTACTCTCAGCAGTTGGGAAATTGGTCAACAGTAGCATCTCGTGGTGCAACACAGTCCCTTGCCTTGCAGCATGCTGCGGGCGGAGGTTGTACAGGCTCACATCCCTCCTAAGACAGTTCAGGATGTACTTGGAGATGACAGTATAGCAGGATTCAGCCAAGGGTTCAATTTGTCGTACGCTTGGGCGCTGCAGCGACAGACGTTGCTCGTGTGGAAAGCAGAGGATGGACTCAATGCTACAGTAAGGCGTCTGCCTCTGTCAGAGCCCACCTCTGGCCGCGTGTTTGTTGAAGTGATTCCGCAGAGCAACTCAGCAGCAGTCACAGTACTGTTATGCACTGGAAGTGGCCAATTCTATGTGTGGCTTGATGCCAACTACCCAGTGACGACATATCACTCTGTACTGGCCGTGAGTGCTAACAGCAGCACTGCTGCTGACCTAGTCATATGCGGCCTTGCAGCAAGCCCAGCCAACAGCGGTGCAAGCTTAGGCTTTCTTGCAGTAGTAGCTACAGTCGATGGGGCACTGCATTTATATCATGGCAGTCAGAATGGCATCTTCCCCAGGCAGTTCTACAAGCCAACAGGTGCAGCAGCACCCAAAGCAGGCATGCTAGGAGCCTTGGGCAGTGTTGTGAAAGCACTATACAGTGAAGCTTTTGATCCACTGCACAATGTCCAACGTGCTAGCGCAAGTGCAATGGCTGCTTTGCATCTGCAGTTGCTTCAGCTGGACAGCAACAGATGGAAACTGCTTGTGCTCACAGCGGACGCACTTGACTGCTGGCTGCTTGGCACCATCAGTGGTCACAACAGTACTGAGCAGCTGCTGTGGTCGTTCAACATGCTTGGCGTGCTGTCAGAAAGTCTGCAGGCCAAGGAACTAGCACTGCTTGCATTTGCTGCTACGACCTACAGCATCAGCCACCAGATGCTGCAGCCAACTACTGGGCAGCATCAGGGGGTTCAAAAGCGCCAGATGCTGTATGTTTGGAGTGCCTATCTCAGTGCAACCAGCCTCAAGCACACACATGTGCTGTCGTGCTTTGCACTCGAAGAAGGCAATGCAATCCCTCTCCTGCTTCAGACAACTCGTCTCGACAAGGTGCCACTACCAGAGCCTGACAACAGCAGCAGGGAACTCAGGGAGTGGCAGATGGTTCCTCATTCCAAGTATAGCAGCTGCCTGCTACTGTCACCTAATGGCACTATCTTGGAATGGCTTGGCTCTGGTGCTGATACAGGTGAGCAGTATGACGATGTTGCTGACCCGTCCTGTTATCCTCATGCAGAATGTTGCTTGTTCAGTTGCTCGCTTCTGCCACTCCTGGATAGACTTCGAATTCGTGAAGTGTTTGTCTAGCGCTGCATGCCAGACATGCTCATGCCCCAACGTCCCCAGGTCATGGTGTTCATGTGGGCCTATGCTGCTGAGTGGTGTTTGGATTCTGTGGTGCAGGTACTCCTCAGACTTTGGGTACAAGCTCTGGCAACCTAGCAATCACATGCACTGCCAACCCTGACAGAGACAGTCCTACAGCTGTCAGCAACTGGCGCTTGTTAAATGCTGCATATGGAGTGCTGGAGTTCCTTGCACAGTGCCCATCAACAGACAGTCATCCAGCTCAGCAGAGACCAGGTGCGTGGAAAGCTACACATGTTGCTGCAGGGGTTTGCGGGACTAACTGCACAAGCCAACTACAGGGGCACCATGAATCCTAGTTGATGCTAGTAAAGAACATGAGAAAAGGGTTGCTAAAGGGGCATCCTGTTTGTATGACTTTCAGTGATGGTGCCTCGGGTCTGTGTGGTCTTGCCCTGCCATTTGCACACTCGCAGTGACGACCTGGACCCCTGAGCAAGAAGCAGTTGCTATTGAGCTTGTCAACAAGACCGTTGAGCTCATGTACAAAGAGTACGTGGCCAGCTGCCCTTACACTGAGCTTGCAGAGGGCCTCAGTGACCGACTGGCTCGCCTGGGGGTGTTTGCGTCAGATCAGGGCTCTGAGGCTTTGGTGCTTGCAAGCAGAGACATAGTGGACAAGATGCCCAAAGCAGGTGGGTCATACGGCTCTGCATGCTCTGTATGCTGCTTGACTTGCCTGTCTATTGCATCCATCGTTGTCATAACATCAAGCACAAGTGCTGCCAATTCTAGCATTCAAAGAGTGCTGTTTCCAGCATTTCATGTACGCTGTCTCCAACAGTAAGATCATTGACTACTCAAACAGTCGTGGGATGCTTATGTTTCAAATGTTGCAAGCTATCAATCACCAGGAGTTTGAACAATGTAGTAAGACAGTATTGATGTGGTTGCTGATCTGCAGGGTCTGCTGCTTTCTCATCTGGTTCCTTGATGGAGCTTCTGTCCAAGAAAGGTGCTAGGCACGACATCCTGCTGGCAGCTTACAAGACTGGCGGGGTCTTGGAAAAGCTGCCTGCTCAGGAGATGCGAACTGTGTTTGAACATGCAGAGATGCTCGCTTCTGCAGCAGCAGTACTGGACTGGCAACGTAGAAGCGAGGCTGAATCTGGGGATGCTGCATCAGGAGGTGAGTGGTTCATGTGGTGGTGGTGACTGCAGGTTTAGCTGCTGCCTCAGTATATGGCCAAAAGGATTTGTGAGACTTGCTGCTGATTGACACAACAAGACAAGTCTATCAGGCAATCAACAGCACAGAATGTGCTGCCAGCATCGGAGTTGGCATCATCGCACCTGACTGTTGCAAGCGGAAAGGGGTGGTATGGCGCATGGGGTGTGTTATGACGGCCTGTCACTGTTGCTGCTGCTGCATGCCATGCAGTCACCAGAGAGCAGACAGCTGCTGCAGCTGCAGTGATCGAGGCTGCAGGTCTTGCAGCAGCTGAGGGCATTGAGGCTGGCAGTGCCACAGGACACTGGGAGGTCTTCTTCAGTAGACCTGCAGTCAGCATGCCTGCACTGTTCGGTGCAGCAGCTGATGAAGCTGCAGGACTATCGTAAGTATGAATGTAGCTCTGGGAATATCAACGATGGTGATTGCTTACGCGGCTGTTTGCATCTGGGCAGCACCTGCTGGTTGGTTTGTGCGGCATGCTAGAGCAACATGATGCACCCATGGTGACCAGGATAACGTGCCCAGCAACTTTGAGTTTGGTGGGCATGAACTGTGTCTCCACGTGTCTTGTTGTGGCTGTGTTGCAGGCACGCCTTGCAAGCAGCTGATGACGATGGCACTGCTCATCATGCTTTACAGCAGCTTCTGGGTCTCTCTGGCCTCCTGCAAGCTGCTGTTCTGGGTGCTGACAACAAAGCAAGCCAGTTGTCTGCCAGCATGTCTGAGGAGGTCAGATACCATCGTACAGCGGGGCCCAGCTGGCTCTCCAGTGACAACGTTCGCGCTGCTTGGCAACATATTGCTGAGGTGAGATGCTGTGCAGGGGATTTGTCAGTTGAGATATCCTGCCGAGCTACATGTAGGCTGGCGTCTGCATTGCACTGATTGGCAGAACCTCACTGTGGTACAGGGTACAGGCAGTGCAATACAGCGACCCAGACAGCTGCAAGCCTCTGGACGTATGTACACAAGGTCACAACTGACGGTGCTTTCGGCTTTTGAGAGCCCTATCAGGTCCTTGGTTTAATCAATGACATACAGTCAGGTGGATGCAACTGGTGACCCATTACTCCATGTCAGCAGCCTGATCCTCTATTGCTGTTGCAGGCCTGCCTACTAGTGCGCCGGATACTGACAGACCCTTCTGAAAGACTTCAGTTGGCACATGCTGTGCATCTACCAGCCATCCAGCACCTTCTTTCAGGGATAAAGGATGTCATCACTCGCAGCAGCACTCCACCAGCAGCTGCACTGAAGGAAGATTATGCTGAGGTTGCAGCACAGCATGGTGCCAGCTTGCTGAATGATGCAGCTGAAGAGCTGGATGCGATGAGGTGAGAGACGGGAGGTGCATATTTTCATTGGCATGCTGTGTAGTGCTCCAGTCTACTCCTTGATTGAGCACTAAGAAATTGTGTCGCTTGTGTGCTGAGTTTTTCTGCCCTCTGTTCTTTCGATGAATATGGCCACAGCAGCTGCAGCTGCCACTCATCTGCACTGCGAACGACTGGAACAGGTTTCTACTTGCCTGTTGTGGCCCATATATCCTTGGGCCATCGCCAAGATTCGATCCTGTGCTGCATGGGTGCTGATTCCTTGCTGCAGGAGTGCTGGGTACTTGGCAACAGCCAGTAGTGCAGCAGGAGACGACCAGTCACAGGGTCCTGTACTGAATGGGGCCTTGGTGTGGCCTTTGGAGCAGCTAGCGCAACAGCATGGTGCTCATGAGCTGCTGTACAATGCTTGTGAGCTGCTGTTGACCACTGGAATGATGGACAGGCAGCGGCTGTTGGGTTGGATGCAGCAAGAGGTGCAGCAGAACGGAGCTGCGCTAGTGCCTGACAGCTTTACCTTCTATGTCATGGAAAGGTAAGCTGATGTATACTGGGAGACGCAGCCACACAGATGCAATAATGCCTACAGCAACAAGCTTTGCGATCTGGTCGTGTGCTTGTGGTTTGTGAGCACAACCTGTTGCACTGTTGCACCTAGCAACCCTGTGACCTCTGCACGGCACAAGTTTTGACTTACTTACATACTGGGCAACTTACAAACACATTTATGTTGACTGACACCACTGGTGCAGGTGGCGTTCTACAGGCCAGCTGTCATTGCTGATGCAACTTGGCCGCCAAGGTTTCCAACAGCAACTGCAGCAGTTCCTGGCAAGCTATCCCTCCTTGCTGTGGATGAGTCAGGTGCAGGCCAACATGTTACAGCAGGCAGCGGCAACATTGGACAAAGCAGCGGACACTGAACAGGTGGGGGGCTGAACATGACGTCTGTTTGCTAGGAGCCAATCATTGGCTGCACCTACAACAGCAAACCACATGCTGCACACCTTGGCTGCAGGTGTGCACTCCCCAATCTCAACCCAGCTCATCTCACCAGGTGCCTACAGATAGGCTGCACACACTGTCCAGCAGCCACACTTGTCCCTGTGTCAGTCATGTATAAAGGCTCTTATTGTGTCATGGCACCAGAAAGGCTGATGCCTGTTGTGGTGTGGTTGCAGGCGTCCTTGTGCAACCGCCGTCGTCTCCTGTGTCTGGCAAAGTTAGCAGCACATGCTGCTGGCAGTACTCCTGCAAGTCAGCAGCTCAAGGCAAAAGCAACCACAAGGCTCAGGCAGCTGTCTCTGCAGCAACAGTTGCAACCAGAAACAGACATCCCACTATCAACAGCCCAATTTGCCGTGCAGGCACTGAATGATCAGGACAGGATGGGAGTAGACCCTGCGGAGGCAGCTGTAGCGGCAGTAGAAGCACTAGCATTAGCTCCTGAGCAGTCCCAGTCTGACCAGTATAGGTAGGTTTTTGACGGTATTGCACATTACTGGCTTCATTCATACATAACAGGCAGCACAAGGGATCTTTGATAACAACATGCGCAGTCCGTCGGCAGTGTCACGTATGGTGCACATGTCATACATGTCTGTCTGCCGCAGCAGCTGTTTGAGCTCAACCAGCAGCGTATACAGGCAGGTGCAGCTCGCAGAGCATAGTGTTGCAACATGGATGGCTATGTCGCCCTCAGCACATCTGCAGCTGGTAAAGCAATCAGGCATACAGTTTAGGTGAGGTTTTACATGCTGTGAATCTTGTGCTGTGCTGCAGGCAGCTGTGGAACCGGGGTTGGCAGTCGGTGCTGGCCCACACTCCTCTGGCAGATCTTACAGCAGCAAGAGCAGCCTCACGAGATGCAACAGGGCAGCCTGAGCAGTTTGAGGACTCTGTCAGACATAGCCCTCTGTACATGGCTCTTGTCAGGGTGGCGGCAGCCCTTGTGGACGCCAGGCAGGCACAGGTAAACCAGAATCAGTTAGTGAGATGATTGCAGCACAATAAAAGAAGGTTTCTTTGCAGACAAGGTGTTTCTGCTGTTTTGATAATGTCTGCAGCTCACTCAGTGTCATGGCTGTTGGTGCATCATTATGTGGATCTTCAGCGTGCTAGCTATCATGCTGCCCATATCATGGTTTGAATGCCCACACAGCCGAACTCAGTAATCAGCAAGGCCCCGCACAAATGCTCTTCAGCCAGCGTCTTTCATTGGCACTTGCACATCTTTCCACACACCTCATGTTCTGGCTGTGTGCCTTGTTGCTTCATTGCAGGCGAACGTCACCCCACATGAGGTCCTAAACTCAACCTGCAATACTCTGTTTGCAGAGGTGCAACAACGGACTCCCAGTGCAGTCGACTGTATTCAACATATCATGGAGGAGGCAGTGAAGACAGTAGAACCCTTGCTGGCATCAGCTTGACGACGAAAGTTCAGCAGAACAGCACTGGAACGCCATGAGGTCCCGATCGGGTGAGGGTTGTCAGTCTCAGACTAGGCCCAGGTACCCGAGCACACACGGGGCCCTGCCTTACCGCACCGTGCGCCTGCTAGCTTGGCAATGCAGATCGTGGTCTTGGCCGCTGCACCGGGTGGATCCAGCCATTACATGAGCTCGCCGATATTCTGTGAGTGCGTACGTGATCTGCACATTTCGGTCTGGTGTGTAGGACTGTTGTAACCCTGAACAGAGATGCCAACACGTGAACAGCTGCTCAAGGGCCGCGGTCTGGTGAGCGAGTGCGCTTGCAGCATAATGGTCGGTCATTTGATATAATATACGCAAAAGCAGCTTGCTCAGCAGGCGTATGTACTGTCATGTCAACCCTTAGTGCCATGTCCGCTATAGCGCTGCTCCAACGTCGGAAACACGTGGCATACCCGCCAGCAAACTGCGTCGATTGCGGCTGAAGAACCCTCGTCAACGATTGGTTGTCAAGTATCGTCAAATCTTAATATAGTCTGTCATGTTGCTCTGCCGCTCAAACATGCAGTATAGAGTGCAGGCGAGTCAGCCGAGCCCGGTTGAAAGAGCTTCAGATCAGGGGTTCATTTTCGTTCACGGCGCATTGGTTACCCTGTGGCGTTGATCAGTTGTTGATATCTTGCGCATATTTGACAGGGTGCAAGATGGAGGTTAGCGTGGACGTGTTGGCATTGGTCTATCAGGAAGACCCTCCCAAAGTCTGCGAAAGCGTGAGCAATCGTTCTGGGCGGTACTTCACCACTTTGTCAGCATTGTTTGGCTGGTCTCACCTGTTTCTGCTGTTAGGGCTCTCAACGTGCATGTCGGATGGACTCCTATTGACTTTCGTTTCCACTGAGCTTGCTGACAGCTTGACTCGTACCTAGAAGCCGAAATACAGCAACCACGATCACAAGGGTGTGGGAGTTGCAATGACTGCTATAACGTAGCATTGCTTCCATGTTGTCACGTGCACAAGATGACCAAAGTAATTGCTAGTGACAATTCTACTACTCTTTTTCTGTAGCTGACTCCCCTGGATATCACCCCTTTGCTCCTGAGGACTATCAGCTGCCCTGCTGTCAAGTTTGACTATCCTATCAGTTTTGCACAGCTCAGGATTGCAGCTACAGCTTTGCTCGAGGAGTACCCTGTCCTGGGTGGCAGGTCAGTGCAGACTTGAAGCACACAGATTGCATGCGTGCAGTAGTCAGCACCAGCATCAGTGTTTGCTACGGGCTTGGTCACCCGGTTGGTACACTTGGTGCTGACGCTGACTTGTAACGCAATATGGTATGCAAAGTACTCACTTCTGTGAAGCCCGAGACTCTCTGTTTGGTATCAGGTGCAACTCTGGACCTCAGTGTTTGCTGTGCAGGCTGCAAAGGCTCTCACATCTGGATGTGATGAAGGCCGCGTACCTGAAGGCAGCCCCCTACTGCATCAGCCTTGCCCACCCACAGTCTGGACTACTGCTGTTTGAGGCCAGGGCGCACTGCAGCAGCAGTGACATTGATGTTGCAGCACAGCACAGTCTGATGAGTCGTCCACAGGGTTACAACAGTAACCTGCCACCCTGGTATCAGGTAAGCAGCTGACACAATCACGGTTGCTGTGCAAGGTGTTGCTTGCAGATGTCGTTGAACAGTCCGTGTGTTGACCCCGTCTGGCTGCAGAGTCGCCTGTATCTCTGTACACTATACAGTGACCACAGTTCTAACCGACAGCATCTGCTGCATATAGTTAAAGACTACAAGGGCACAGCCCGGGTTGTATACTGCATTGTTGTATTCCTGCAGCCACAAGCATCTCCCATAGTTGTGTCATTTGACAACTGTTACATTGCATGCTGCTGCATTGGTGCCTTGCAGCCTCTGGACATGTCAGCTGTTCTGCGAGGCAGAGAGGCGCTGTTAAAGATACAGCTCACACACACAAGTGACGGGGGAAGCATCTTGACAGCCACAGTGCCTCAGTTCCTGGCTGGTAAGAGCTCCATCAGGTCATTGCATCATGTACCCAGCCTGCATTTACTTATGCAGTGACAGTTTCTCAGTGTACTGCTGCATCCAAGATGCCAGCAGACAGCAGCGCTTGCTGCGATATCAGGTAGCGCTGATTTCATTGCTTGATGCACTACTGCCTGATCAGCGTACACGTGTCTCAAGTAATGATCCTCAACTGTGGCAACAGTGTGTGCCTGTGTTGCTGGATCATCTTGCCAATGCATTGTGTCACAATTGCAGCAGTACCAGTGAACATACTGCTTCATTAATATACGCACTACGGTGGTTAGATATTGTATATTGCTGTCTCTTCCAAACTGCAGACGGCTACTCCAGCACTCTGCTGCTGAACCGCTTGGCTGAGCTCTACAAGCAGCAGATGGTGAAGCCCGTCAACCCTCACGCAGCCGAGAAGGCACGTCCCATGAGCCCTCAGTCTCAGTCAGTTGAGAAACCACCTCGGCTTGTAAGTCATCACTCAGAGAAGCTCCCACGTATCACAAGCCCTTACGCAGTTGACAAGCTTCCCCGAATCATCAGTTCTGCAGGTGCACATTCAGCAGACAGACTGCCACGCATCCACCCATCGGCCTTATCAGCTACAGAGCTGCAGTCACCATGGATGTTCAGCCCAGCAGGCGAGGATCACTACAGCAACAATCATGATGCTACAGATGAGTTTGTAGATCCCCTGAACATCACCAGGCAAGACAGCGGAGTCAGCAGTAATGACAGCGAGGCGATCGTGCCCATGGTTTCAAAACGCAAGCCCAACACACCTCGGCATCCCTTAAGCCCCATGGGCTCAGGCAAGCTACCAGATGCTGAGATCCGTGCTGAACGTGTACCATCTGCCACCTCAGAGTCCGTCTTGTCAGCGACGGTTAGCACCACCATGGTATCCCCTAGAGCCTTCACATCCAGCATCAGCTCACACCACAAAGCAACAGGCGGCAGGTGCATCAAGGTGAATCTGTCAGCGGAATCTCTTGACAGGATTGCAGCAGGTAGTCCAGGTGCTGTCCATGATGGCGGCTACATCCCCAGTGGGTGTGGTAGTACAGGGTCAGCGGAGGCAGGGGGCCCTGCAGGTGTAGCTTTCTGTCAGTTGAGAGCCTCACAAGATGCTGCTGCTATTGCACTGGTGGCTGAGAAGGCCAGTGGCAAAGCATGGAGCAAGCACCTGCTGATGCCCAAGGAGACTGCGGGCAGTGGTACTGATGTTTCTCAGAACCAGGCCAGTAGTGAGGCCCTGCAGGTAATGCAAGACATGCTTCTTATCACTCTTCTGATTTTACTAACAGCAGGATAAGGTTGGCTGTGTCATAGTGTTGATTTGTGTTTGTTCAACTAAAGATATGGTACATCAGCACCCCATCAGCAGAGCAGATATGCCAACGGTTACAGGGTAACCACACTGCTGATTGCTGGAGTCCTGATCTGCATCAGTATGTGTACATCATTCTGCAGCAGGCTGGCTGATTGTCACCAAAACCGTCTGAGCAGCAAACAGTTTAGAGCATCACAATGTTTCACACAGACTGTGTACCTGGCGTTTCTGCTGCATGGCTGACTGCAGGCTGCACTCCGTGAGCTGCTGCTACCCAGCAAACGCAGTCTAGCCAAAATGCTGCAAGGGAAGCTGAGGCGGCTGCTGTCATCAGTTTGTTGTCTATCTCAGACCACTGCTGTGAGCAGCAGGATGTTGCAGATACCTCAAAAGGACGTTGATCGTCTCAAGGTAAGTCGTCTGCTTGGGACCTGGTGGCATGCTCAGAAGCTGCATGTTATGGAATGTTTGCTTTGTCTCACTCCTCTAGACTGTGCAGCATATTGTTTCAGCTTCGCCCCAATGCATATTCTGTATGCAGAATCAACTGGTTGCAGGGTTGGTGGCTTGAGTGCCTTGTTGACCTATCATGAATCTATGAGGTTTGTGCTACTGATGCTCAGCAATGTTGTCTTACCTGCACTGACAGGCCATTGCAGCCACAACTGATGCAAGCAGCAAAGGCATCACAACATCTGAGGTGGTCTCAGCGCTGCTATGGATGATCATGTGCGAGACAAGAGGTCGGCCAATGCCCGGCAGTTGCAGCAGCCACAACAACAAGGGAAAGAGCACAGCAGCAATGTGCAATGGTACTACCAAGATGGCTGCCGCAGCAGGTGACAATGTTGCATCTGCTGAAGGCTACTTGGGTCTGTCAGTAAATCTTCGACATGAGTGCAAAGATGTTGCACAACGGGTGCCGTCGTACTATATTGGCAACACAGCATCAACCATGTATCTCAGGTGCAGTAGCAAGGACAGCATCGCTGATAACAAAAAGATTAGCAGCTCCGTTGTGGCTGACGGTGTGAAGAGCAGTAGCTTCACTGACAGACTAGCGGCCAACATCTGCCCTGCTGGCCCAGACGAGACCACCAAGGCTGATGCAGCAGTTGCAGAGTCAGTGGAGTCAGATCAGCCGGGTGTTGTTGCTGGCGATGATGTCACAAGGTCTTTGCAAACGGCTACTGCTGCAGTGAGGCAAGGCATGATGGGGTTCAGGGCTGCAGGGGATGCTGGCAACACATTGCTGCAAGCCATGCAAGAGCAGTCAACCTCCACGACACGATGGGTGAGTGTTGTGACTGTAGCATAGCCGCTGATGGTTGTGGCGGCTTGAAGTGTCGATTAAGTTGCCGGTACTACCAGTGGTGCTGTGCCTGCTGTTCACCGACACATATGCACAAGACAGCACACTGGCATGTACCATTGCATACACACACCATCAGTTCTGCTCACTGGACTGCTAAGCTTTGGTTCATGCTGCATGCAGCGCCGCTGGCTGAACCAAGTCAAACCCTATCATGCCCTTGCTTCTGCACTAATGGTATTCATCCCTCATGCTGACATCAGAGATGTGTGCCGTGCTTACGATCATCGACAACCACATCATTGTGTTGACACCCAAAGCTTTCACCTCAAATGTGACATTCACCGGCGTAATTGTTGCAGGCTCGCTCACTTGCGCGTCTAGAGAGCAAGGTAGATGCATTCATCAACTGCCAACAGCCCCAGACTCCAACGCTCGACTTTGGTACTGGACAGCCCTGCCAGTCAACATGCTTGTTGCAGCCAGCTCTGCCTTGGAGTGCAGTGGTAGTGCCATGCCAAGCAGCAGCAAGAGACAACGTTACAGTGAGGCTGTCAGTGCCTGATGTTGCCATGGAGGACTTGTTGCACAGCAGCATTGTGAGGCATCTAGTACCTGATGCATGCTTCTTGGGGTGAGCAGTTGTGTTTGTGCTCATCAGCGTGTGAGTACAAGATGTTCGTCAGTGTGGCTTCCTGGTTTTGGTTGGTGCTCTGATACTGCATGGTTTCAAAAAATAATGCATCAGGTAGCCACTCTCAATAAGGAACACACAATAGCATCCGCAGGTTCAGTCACGACGACTGTTGACGGACTACCGTGTACTGATGATCAACTCACCGTGGTGTCATTGGGTTTTGTATGATGTTAATGATCTGACATTCAAGCGTGGGACAACATACGTTATGGACAGGACATCTAGTGTCCTTCACCGCCATCATGTCAAGCTATTACTTATGATACCATGCCAAGTGTCGACGACTATCAAGTCATCAATTCTACACATGATCTAGGATAATATCTCAGGTTTTTGCAGCCACCATCTCATGGGAATCTAGGGTAAGGTATTGAGCTAGGCTAGCCTGATTGTTTGCAGTTTATGGATGATTGGTTCAAGTCGTCGTGGGGCTTTGTGCGTCTATTGCACATAACAGACAATTGAACAACACATGCGCATGTTGGTGATATTCACAACCATCGCATGAATTTTCGTCCAATCGGACATACAAGGCACAGTGCATTCATTGGTGTAATGGTCCCCACTTGTATAACTTATGCATGCGTAGTCTTCAAGCCCTGTGACATCTTTGTGTCTGCCAACCATGCACTTGTCGATGCTGAGGGAAAGAATGACATGTATAATTGTGTAACGGATGCTTGGTGTACTTTGCTTGAAAATGATGACAAGTGACGTACCGAATATTGTCAGTTGTACACAAACTCTAAGACCCCCGTGAATATGGTGACATAGGTTGAAATACACTCATGTGAGTCTTTGGTGCCAAGCACCAAATCATTTGTCGGACCGGGTTTTCGAATTCTCTTCCTCCACCCCGCCCTGCCCCTCGGGCCCGCCAATGGGCTACTGATAATTGTTATCAGGCTGGAAGGTTGCTCTCCATGTAGTCAAGGAGTTCGCCAAATGACCTACAACACCGTAGATGTGACATTTACATACAATCACATGTAAAACAATATTGTTCAACACTCCAACAATCAGCTACATGTGAGTGCAACATTGCCCCGGTAGTCCCGCCCTACGAGCGAACATCAGCGAGACTCGATTGCGGACGTGATCTATCTTCCGTAAGATAGGGTGGCACTATTAGCCAGGGGCATAGCCTAGTGAGCGGTCGCGGTGTGGTAATATGTGTCACAAAACGGTACAAGTCGGAATGCTTGAGCTCAAAGTACTACTGATACTCATGGCACCCTTTTGCCTGCCCCCCTAAGGACACTCGCCTAAGGGCCAGAAGGCCGAAGCAACTTGCTCCTATCCATCTTCTTCTTCTACTCTAGGAGTGCACTTCTCGCCCTCGATATGTTGGTGAGCATGTCACATGTCACAATAGTGTTTGCTGCACTGTACCACTTGCCACACCACCTGGGTGTTGTGGTGCAACTTGTTGGGTGTTGTGATGCAGTCTGCTGGGTGCTGTTATGTGATGCGGAGTTTGAGTTGACCTAACACCGATCGTTGCTTGATGATGTTTGTGTTGCATGGGTGCATGTTGCCGAATGCGTTTCAAAAGCTCATCTGAGTGCAACGGTCACTGTGGGGTTGCCGCGGACTACGCACAGTGCTTTGTAGCACTGGCGTAATGTGAAGGAGAAGACGTGTGCGGTTGTTGGGTAACCCTCCTTCACTGGCCGCATTGAATGCCATGGATTGCGGTCGCAGAGCTGCCAATGATCTTATGCGTCAGTGGCATCTGCAACATGCTGCATCTCAGTTGCCATTTGGTGCAAATGCTGCAGCAGCATCCGACCAGTCATGCATTACTCGGTTCTTTGCACCCGTTGCTATGACTCCTGCTCAACAACAGCATAGGCAGCTAGTGCAACATCGTCAAGATTAACAGAGACAACAGCTCAGGCAGCAGCAAGCTCAACAATGGCACCAAACTATGGCAGCCGTGTTGTCCCAGGCTAAGCTGACAGCACTTGGTAGATTTTGGCAGTTGTTGGCTGATTTTGTCATTCTTAATCTAGTGCCAGGGAGTGGTTTTGTTGACTTACCTGGTGACCATCTTTTCATCTCCCGGTCAGATCATGATGTGTTGATTTTGTCGCACATATCGTAGACATGACTCGCAGGTTGTGCTATTCCCTTGGTATGTGTTGAACACTAATGAAATGTACATGCTTGGTATGCAGCAACCATTCTTGGAGTTGTCACAGGTCGCACTAACTTGCTTCTATGCCTGTGCCTATGCAATGCATTGTGAAGATGTTACTGTGTGCATTGATTCTCTGTCGTGCCTCGCATGTACCGTGTCTCAGCCACTATGGCGGCTGGTTACTTGAGTGTGGGGATCTGGAGTAGGAACATACCCACTGGTCACTTGTGGCTAAATGGTGGACTCCACTCCAATAGTATTGGACAGTGTTGTTTTAGCTGTTGCAACGTATGTTGTATGTCGCGGAGTTGAACTCAGTTGACTGGAATATGAGCAATAGCTGGACTAGCAATACTAACTCAGTTAGGGGACCACCATGTGTAACAAACTCATCATCATCATCATCATCATCATCATCATCATCATCATCATCATCATCATCATCATCATCATCATCATCATCATCATCATCCAATACATGAAACCTGGCCACCACTGCGAAATTTCAACATCTAATCCAGGAGCATGTTGGGCTTCCTGTTGCAGGAAGCCATCAAAGCCCTGCTTATGAGAAGTGCTGCTGTAGAAATTTGACCTTGTCTTCAGCAGACCAGGCCCATGAGCCGTGTCATGTGAGCAAGGACCAAGCTCCAACAAAACAGGACGATGATCAGAGACATGGGCATGGATGGTGCTACATGCCGCCACATATGGTATCACATTGATGCCAACATAAGCC